>JACXGJ010003422.1:0-53889 GCA_016801105.1 Esox niger
GAGATATGGCATGTAAACATGAACCATTGATCTGGCAGGGGTGAGATGGCAGGGAGCTGTACTTGAAGGTGTGGTGATTAGGTGAACTGGGGACAGGTGTGTGAGTTGGTGATTGGTGACAGGTGTGTTAGGTGTGTACTGAGTTTCTGGAGCGCGGGCGCCCTCTGCTGCGCGCTGGCGGAGGCGGGGACGTGACATTAAATGTAAATCTAAAATGTATATCTGGAAATGTACTGTGCTAAATAATTATTCATGAAATGAAATACCAAGGATATAATTTACCAGTCATCAATAACTAATTCAGCAAACATCCCAGATAGCACACATACATCTTGCCGATGTCAATATAAGATTGGACTATCGAAAGCGGTTTAGTGTTGAGTGGAGGTGGTCTAGACGTGTGAACGATCAAAAGAAATGTGTTGCCAGGAAATGGGTCTGCGATGGGCGGTTCTATGCATTTTCTCTGTACAATCCTGTGCAGACTTTTCCATGGTCATTTATTTCCTGACCTAAATCTGATACAGACATCATCCGGTGACAAGATATATTTGCTACAAAACAATTTTCATAGAACATAAGGTGAGGACACAACCTCTATCTCAAAATCTAGTTAGCTAGTTAGCTAGCTTAGTTAGCTTGCTTAGTTAGCTTGCTTGTTCAGATAACAACAAATAATTGTTGTAAAAGCCAGATTTAGGCTTCAAAGTAAAACAATGTTTTAGCAATCAAATATTTGGTCATAGAGTGCAAAAATATTTTTTAATACATACATATAATTTTTACACAACTCGCTATCAACCACACTCTATTTTGGCTAGAATCCCCACTTTGCTCGCAGTTACTCTTTTTTGCATTTGAAACATTTTCTTTGATTGAAACACTAGTTCTTAATTTGCACTTCAATCCCACAGCTGTGGGCAGGCTTTCGTGGGAGGGTGGATGATGCTTCTCCATTGGTTATCAATTGTTTGTGTCTGTTTTTATATTCTACAATAATAAAAAGAAATCCATCTCTGATGATTTGTCCGTTTATCTTCAAGGGATCACCTAATGTCCTCCCGCCACATGAGAGGAATTACCGTCCACCATCATTACAACATCAGATTTTGGGAGTAATGGATCACACATAATTACAAAAACTGTACCTGTTATCCATTACATTACCCACAAAATTATAATCCGATTACTGATACTTAGAAATGTATGATTACATCTTGGATTACGTCAATTGAAAAAGTATAGGCATGCAAAATAATTATAGCTGACAAAATTAAATTGAAGATAAGGGTGTACAGTAGGTGTATAATCACAGTTTATTTTTAAAATGTGCGTTTTGAAATGGCCCTAGTAATTGCAGGTTACATTGGTATTTGTGTGTGTCACGGACGCAGGTTAGGACCCAAGTGCGGACTGGGGGTGAGAGGGGCAGGGACAGGCAGAAAGGAAGGGGACGGTAGGTGAGGTGTCTCACGTAACGGCGGCGAAGGCACAGATGAACGACAGGCAGAGTAGTCGGGGACAGGCGGAGGGTGGGTAAACGTGCTGGGGGCAGAGGTACAATCAGGGACTGCGCAGAGTAGTCGGGGACAGGCGAGAGGTCAGAGTACCGGCGAGGAACAGAAGTACAGGCAGGGCTCAGGCAGAATGGTCGGAAACGGGCGAACGGTCGGAACTCGGAAATGCAGGACGAGAGACTGGAAAACGTAAGATGTGGCATGTAAACATGAACCATTGATCTGGCAGGGGAGAAGTGGCAGGGAGTTGTATTTGTATGCGTGGTGATGAGGTGACTGGGGACAGGTGTGTGAGTGGTGATTGGTGACAGGTGTGTGATTTGGTGCGCACTGAGACTCAGGAGCGCGAGCGCCCTCTGCTCCGCGTGACAGTACCTCCCCCCAACGGACAACTCCAGGCGGACCCCCAGGAGCCTCTGGACGTCGGCGATGGAGAGGCTGGCTGACGGTGGCTCCAATGGCACGGCAGAAGGATTTCCATACCGCGGACGTAAACTGAGGTCCACGGTCGGAGACCAGGTCGAGGGGTAGTCCGAAGACACAGAATACTTCTTTGACCAGGGTGGCCACCATTTCCTTAGCTGAGGGGAGTTTAGGCAAAGGAATGAAACAAATGTATTTACTGAACCTGTCTGCGACGGTTAGGACTACAGTATTTCTATCGGAACAGGGCAGCCCGGTAACAAAATCCAAGGACAAATGGGACCAGGGGCGACGAGGAACAGGTAAGGGACGTAGGAGCGCAGAGCTGGGTCGATTGGACTGTTTGCTCGGGGCACAGGTAGGGCAAGCCGCAATGTAGGCCTGTGCGTCATTGCGCATGGATGGCCACCAGAACCGCCGACGGAGGAAGGCCATAGTGGGAGCCAAACCGGGATGACAGGTGAGCTTGGAGGTGTGGGACCAAGCCAGAACCGCCGACCGGGCGGACTGGGGCACAAAAAAGGCAACCAGGGGGTTAGTTTCCTGGTCCTGGGTCGCTGAGGAGAGCCGACTTAACGGTTTCCTCAACTCTCCAGAGCGCCGCGCTGATTACGCATTGCTTAGGCAGGATTGTGTCTTGTTTAGCGCATGGCTCCTCGCCTCTCGAAAACACGCGGGACAAGCCATCTGGTTTCCCGTTCTTCGAGCCGGGCCTGTAGGTGAGGGCAAAGTCGAAACGGGAGAAAAAGAGTGCCCATCTCGCCTGGCGGGGATTGAGCCGTTTGGCTGAGCGGATATATTCCAGGTTCCGGTGATCCGTCCAGATGAGGAAGGGCACCTCTGCGCCCTCGAGCCAGTGCCGCCATTCTTCTAGGGCTATCTTGACGGCCAATAACTCTTGAATGCCGATGTCATAGTTGGCCTCCGCGGGTGACAGTCGGCTGGATAGGAGGGCGCAGGGATGGAGCTTGCCATCCTCGGCACGTTGGGACAGTACCGCCCCAACCCCAACATCCGAGGCGTCTACCTTGACCACAAATTGTCGCAAAGGATTAGGCTGGGAGAGGACGGACGCCGAGGAGAAGTGGGCCTTAAGGTCCCGAAACACATCTTCAGCCTCCGCGGTCCAGACAAAAGGCCTACTGCAGGACGTCAGGGCGGTTAACGGAGCGTCCACCCGGCTGTAGTTACGAATGAACCGTCTATAAAAATTTTCAGACCCAAGGAACCGCTGTAGGTCCTTACACGAACCCGGGGTAGGCCTGCTGACCACGGCCTCCACTTTGGACGGATCCATCCGCACGCACCCCTCCGAAACAATGTACCCAAGGAAGGAGATGATGGATGCATGGAATTCACATTTCTCGGCTTTTACGAATAGGCAGTTCTCCAGGAGCCGGTGAAGAACCTGTCGGACATGTTGGATGTGTTCGGTCATGTTCGTGGAAAATATCAGAATGTCGTCCAGGTAGACAAACGCAAAGCGCCCAATCAAATCTAGCCAAAAATATTTTTGCACTCTATGACCAAATATTTGATTTCTAAAACACTTACTTTGAAGCCTAAATCTGGCTTTTACAAAAATTTTACAACAATTATTTGTTGAACACAGCCGGGGCATTGGTGAGGCCAAACGGCCTGGTATTCGAAATGTCCCATTGGTGTATTAAAGCCGGTTAGCCACTCATCCCCCTCCCTTATCCTGATGAGGTGGTAGGCGTTGCGAAGATCCATCTTAGTGAAAACAGATGCGCCCTGTAGTGAATCAAATGCGGAAGTCATCAAAGGGAGGGGGTACTTGTTCTTAAAGGTTATGTCGTTAAGACCCCGGTAATCTATACACGGGCGGAGGGAGCCATCCTTCTTACCCACAAAGAAAAACCCTGCTGCCAGAGGGGATGAAGACGGCCGAATGCAACCGGAATCCAAAGACTCCCTAATGTACTTCTCCATGGCCTCCTTCTCTGGTTTGGAGAGGTTATAGAGACACCCCTTGGGGAAAGAGGAGCCGGGCAGTAACTCAATGGCGCAGTCGTAAGGTGCGGAGGGAGCGAGAGCGCACGGCGCTTACTGAAAACCTCTCCAATGTCATGGTAAACCGATGGCACTCCTGTCAGGTCAGGTGGCTGGCTTTTGTCTTGGTCAGTCACAGACGGTGGAAAGGCAGCTCGCAGACAGTCTGCGTGGCAGTTGGGGCTCCACTTCAAGATCCTGCCCGCGGTCCAGTCGATGGCCGGATTGTGCCTGACCAACCAGGGGTATCCTAGGACTAACGGGATATGAAGAGTGCTTGTGAGCAGCAGACGGATGGTTTCCGAATGGTTTCCCGACATAGATAGTTGGACGGGCTCAGTACGGGACGTCACTCTGGCCAGACGTCGACCGTCTAAGGCCACAGCTTCAATGGCATCCGAGAAATGGTTCAGAGGAGAGCCCCAGCTGGGCGGCCAACGCCGAGTCCAAAAAACTGGTTTCGGCGCCGGAGTCGATCAGGTCCTGTATCTTAAGTCGCTGACCGTTATGACAAAGGGTGGCGTAGAAGGGGTGTTGGGGATAGGAGACGTCAGTGGTTGGGCTCGTTAGTTGCTCCCCAGAGACTAACGAGCCCGTCCGTTTCCGTTCTTCTGTGGGCAGGAAGCGTTGAAATGGCCTGGACGGCCACAGTACAAGCAACGGTTGGTCTCCTGTCTGCGGCGTCGTTCCTCACCATCCAGATGGTAACGTCCCACCTGCATGGGCTCAGGGCCTGGAGCTTCCAAGCCTCCCTCTGCGCCTCGAGTGAGTCGGGATAAGGCTGGTGCGGTTTGAAGGGATGTAGGGCTAGGCTCCTGTTGTTTCACCCTCCTGTGTTCTCACGCACGGTTGTCGATACGGACCGTTAGGGCAATTAGACTCTCCAGATCCATGGGTTCTGGGTTGGACACCAACTCGTCCTTGAGGTGTTCGTTTAAGCCGTTAACGAATGCGGCTTGCAGTGCTTCGCAATTCCATCCACACACGGCCGCTAGGGTGCGGAACTCGATTGTGTATTTGGCTACACTACGCCTTCCCTGGCGCAGAGTGAACATCCGGGGCCGAGGCGTCTTTTCCCCGTACCGGGTGATCAAACAGCCTCCAGATCTCCTGGGTGAAGGCGTTGTAAGACCGGGTTGCTGGGTCCTGGCGTTCCCAGAGGGCCCACTCTAGGGCAGGTCCACGGAGCAGCCCAATCAGGTAGGCTATCTTTGCGCCGTCCGTGGCATAGGTCCTCGGTTGCTGGGCGAAGACGAGCCCGCACTGGAGGAGGAACGAGCGACATAACCCTAGATCTCGGTCATATCTCTCGGGTGTGGGGACCCAGGGCTTGCGATTCACCGGGTACATGGGGAGAGGCTCGGGTGGAGTCGGTGACGGAGTTGAAGAAGGTGCCGCAGCAGAGGAGGTAGCGGGAACGCTTAGCTGTTCCTGAATAACCAAGATACTGACTGAAAGTGCCCGCAGGGAGCTCATGATCTCCTGGAGCGCCGACTTGTGTTGGCCCAAGACGGCGCCCTGGGAAGATACAGACTGACGTACAGCGTCCAGGTTCGCTGGGTCCATACTGGCCAGATCAATTCTGTCACGGACGCAGGTTAGGACCCAAGTGCGGACTGGGGGTGAGAGGGGCAGGGACAGGCAGAAAGGACGGGGACGGTAGGTGAGGCGTATCACGTAACGGCGGCGAAGGCACAGATGAACGACAGGCAGAGTAGTCGGGGACAGGCGGAGGGTCGGTAAACGTGCTGGCGGCAGAGGTACAGTCAGGGACTGGGCAGAGTATTCGGGGACAGACGAGAGGTCAGAGTACCGGCGAGGAACAGATGTACAGGCAGGGCTCAGGCAGAACGGTCGGAAACGGGCGAACGGTCGGAACACTGGAAGGCAGGACGAGAGACTGGAAAACGCGAGATGTGGCATGTAAACATGAACCATTGATCTGGCAGGGGAGAAGTGGCAGGAAGTTGTATTTGTATGCGTGGTGATGAGGTGACTGAGGACAGGTGTGTGAGTGGTGATTGGTGACAGGTGTGTGATTTGGTGCGAACTGAGACTCAGGAGCACGGGCGCCCTCTGCTGTGTGCTCGCGGAGGCGGGGTTGTGACAGTGTGCTAGTGTTTGTTCACAATTGTGAATGTTCCTTTGCGTGTCTGGGGTATCTGCAACATATTGACAATGTTGGTGGTTGTGGAGCAGGACATCAGACTACTGTGGATTCAGTTTGCTGCGAAAAGCTACAGATACTTGATTTTTATTCCTATTTGTCTGCTAATTTCGCTTAATATTTAAGTAATCTAAAAATAATTCAACGTAAATAGATTACGTTACAGTACTGAGTTTGTGTTATCCAAAAGTTATGTTACTGATTAGAAATGTGGACAGGTAACTTGTAACTGTAACACAGTACATATAAAATCCCAACGCTGCTGTTGACTTCATACGCCTTTTCTCAGTTGAGATACCTGTATGGTATCTCAGGCAACTCTTACACTAGCACATAATCCTGGCCATGTAGGATGCAATTGTCTTCCTCCACATGTTCTTGTTCTTGCTCTAAATCAATACTTTTTACACTATCTTTTGGGATTAACAAAAAACTTTGACTAGATTGTGCTATTGTTAATTCTCCCTCCAAATTACTAACAGAGTTGCACTTAGTGGAATGTCCTGCTGCAATAAATACCACTGGCCTGAAAACATCCATGCCTGCCCAAGATCATTGACCTTCTTCCTTAGGTTTCCTGTATCTTTGGTTCTTATCATTATCCCTACGATTCACCACTTGTTTGTATTGGGATTACCACTTCTCTGATTGTTAACTTCTTGCATTCACTTTTCCTCACCCACGTTTTACTTCCATTTCCCTGCATTCGATTTCTCCTATCCTTCGTTTCACTTGCCTAGTTCTTCTCACATGCTTTGTCCCTCGTTTCACTTGCTTTTTCTCTCATTTCACTGTCTGTGCAGTGGTACTGCTTCAGTTTTAACAGCTATTCCTTTTCTTTTTTTCCCATGGTGTGAAAATATCAAATTCCTCACAGTTCATTTCCCTGAATTTTTCTCCTTTTATTTCTACACATGTTCTTATCTTTGTATGAAAGAATCTGAATGAAGGACTCTGTCTGAGGATATCTGTGGATGTGCTGCCCTTTCGGTGTAACACGTTAGTAGTGAGGTCAAAAGAGGACCAAGAGGCATGGTTCATCATGGTTCATCCCCCATCGTTTAGTGAGACACAATGAGAAAAATAGTATCGTATTCAACGGTTCCTACCAGTGTCGCAGTCTCAACCTGAATGAAGTCCTATTGCCAAGTCCAATCTTGGGCACCTCTTTTCTGGGAGTCTTACTTCACTTCAGACAGCATGCAGTAGCCATTAATGGTGATATATGCATGTTCCTTCAAGTGAGGCTCCTACCTGAAGACAAACCGCTCCTGAGGTTCTTGTCGAGAGACATGAGGTGAGAAGACCCACCAGATGTGTACAAGTGGCAAGTCTTGCCATTCGGTACAACCTTCTCCCCATGTTGCACCATGTTCACACTTCGGCGCCACATCAAGGAGCAAACCTCACCTGAAGAAGATGTGAGGCAGTCCGTAGAGCAGTGCTTTTAAGTTGAGAACTGCTTTTAGTGTCGACAGTAGAGGAAGCCAAGCAGCTTGTATATAAGCTCTTTGAACTGCTTGCTGCGGGTGGTTTTTACCTCCATCAGTGGGCGAGCAGTGATCCAAGCATCATCAGTCACATACCAAGAGAAGCCAGGACTGGCAGCCTTGAACACTGGATTTTGCAAGGTGACGTAAATCATCCTGAATCGGCCCTTGGACTTACCTGGCACTGGGAATCTGATCGCCCTGGCTACAAGCACAGACCATTAGAGTACCGTGCCCTAACAATGCGTAAAGTGTGTAATGTCCTCGCCTGACATTATGATCCTTGCGCAGAACGACTGAGATGACCCGCTCCTATCCCAAGAGCTGCTGAAAGCATGGAAAAAGTGGGAAACAGAGCTTCAAGTACTGCCATGCATATCACTGCCTCGGCCCTATGTCCCAGGTCAGATTGATGTGCTCACCAGACAGATCCACAAATTGAGCGATGCTTCAAAGAGAGCTTCTGGCTGGGTCACATATCTCCGGACCCAGGACACTCTAGGCAGAGTTTACCTGTAATTCCTGGTTGACAGATCAAGAGTGGTTCCACATTGGCTAACCTCGATGCCAAGATATAAGCTCTGTGGTGTTCTCACTGAAGCACAATTGGCCAGCTTTTTGGGGAAAGAGTTCTCCTTACACATAGACCAGACCATATTGTGGACAGACTCCGCCACAGTGTGGACATGGCTCAGATCTGAATCATTCCGATTCAAGGTGTTTGAGTGCACGTGGGTCCGAAATTCACAAGTTGACAGAGCCCAGCTGCTGGCGCCATGTAGACTCCATCCAAAATGTTGCAGGTGACATTATGCGGGGCAAGACTAGAAGAGCTTGCCAAGAAAAAACGCTGGAGTTAGGGGCCACCTTTTCTTTTCAAACGACCTGAAGAATGTCCTGTGAATCCCTCCTGTGGAAGTTGGAAACTTTTTGCAATTTATCAAGCAAAAACTCCTTCAGTCATTAGCATAACAGTTAATAATTTCAGATTTAATCGTATATATGGGAATTAGCATCATGACAACAAGAGTACAAGTATAGAGACCAACACAGAGTGGTGTCATGACAGTTGTTCTGATTATGGCATTTCAGGTCAGAGCTTATTTTCTCTTCCAACAGTACAGGTGACGACAGCACAAAAACGTACATACAAAGAATTGTTGTTGCCATGGTGTAGCCTAGTCACAGGTAATCATAGAACGTTGGTTGCCCAGAAAACTTGGTGGAAGCTCAAACATGACAGCAGGGTCTTACTTTTGGTGGTTTTGCTAACTCAGCTCTCCCAATAAGGAATAGAGTCCTGTTCACCTCTATAATACAAGGAACAGGAGCCCCACTGCTGCTATTAAGACAAACCTCCAAAAGGGAGACTTCTAGTGGTTTCTGCTTGGCCCAAGGCCTAGTCTACCATACATAAATGGAGACTAGCAGCATTACCCAGCTGACATTCCATTTATTACTGCCCCTGAACACAGATAGAGATATCATGTGTTACTGATGGGGAGAGACAAGATGTTGAGTATAAGTAATGTTTCAAGCATACAGAATACAAAGGCCATCTATAAGAAATGTAAAAAAAGTATATAACAATAAATACATTTTCTACAATCCTAAGTGTCAGAACCTGATCCATCTGAGTACCGCAAGTCCAAATTTTACGGGCTGATGTCAGCTGGTGAGCAACCATTGCCTAACAGTGGGACCTCTGTGATGGATTGCCACAACACCTCGTGGAAAGATTTAGTTGAGGCCACCGTTCAGAGGCTCCATGGGGTGGACATTCAGGCTGGTGCCCTAACAGCAACTGACTATATCCGGCTATATCCACTGATATTATGACTAGTATGAACAATGATTACCCCATCGATAATAGTGATATTACATTGATATGTCCTCATGTCATATCCCAATATGTCAAATCCTAAAAAAACGAATAAATTATCTTTGACCAGAATTCTTTTCGGTGGTTGCAATGCAATTCATTTGAAGTTTATGGCTAAAGAGCGGGGAGACTATTCACTTTAATGGCATTTGTAGTCTTTACTCATTCTGCAACAAGACAAAGACTTATCCGATTGGGCATCCAAACATAATATTTTGAGATTTCATACCACTAGACCCTGGTATTGTTGTGGCTACCATGTGTCTGCAAAAGGACATTTATCACCCCGTTTTACGGCACAGGGTCGGCAGTAAGCTGTTCTTTCCCTTGTGTAAATTATGTGCAGAGTCTGAAAACCAGGTAACTGATTATTCACATATTGATTCAGAAAGTGCTTTAATTTCTATTGAGCTGGTTAAGGCTGTTGAGAAAGGTTATCGCATTGTGAAAATATGTGAAGTCTGGGATTTCACCAGGACGTCAGATGATCTTTTTGGAGATTACATGAACACATTCCTGAAGCACAAGCAGGAAGCTAGTGGATTGCCACCATCAGTAGTTAACTATGATGCTAAAGACCAGAATATCTGTGAATATCATGCAAAGGAGGTAGTGCAGATTGACAAGGAAAACGTTGTAAACATCGCTAGATGATCTTTGGCTTATGTGACAATGAATAGTCTTTGGGGTAAGATGGGTGAGCAGTCCTACTTTATGGTACCATGTTAATATTTCATCTCAGACACAGTTGGGATGGTACCGTGGCGTTACACAAAACAAACACCAATCAAACCACGTAACGATAACATTTTCACTGCCGCGTTCACGACAGCTTATGCTAGTCTGAAGTTGTATTCACTCTTGGAGAAGATGAATAGACAGGTACTCTACACAAACACTGATTTGGTGATCTTTATCACATGCCATTGGGCATTGGGTGCCCCCACAGGGGCCATTCTTGTGTGACTTGACCGCTGACGCTAGAAGGCCATTGGGTGGGGGGAGTTTTTAGAGGCCATGGCATGTCTACAAGTATTCCAAATGAGCATGTAAGGTGTAAAATCTATTTGAATAAACAAACATCTGGTGAAAAAATTATGATTTAGCCTCTCCCCCAGCAACTGGTTATCAACCAACCAGGTGTACCCCCTACCATAGACCGCAGAAAATGGCTTCCAACTTAATGTGATTTTATTTAATGTTTTTTTATCATTTGTGATTCATTGTCAAATTGTATGTTTTTCCTAGAAAAATTGTTGTATGGAAAATACTATGTAAACGTCAATGCGGTTTTACGATTGGTTTAATTTTTTAATAATAAAGCAGTCATACATGATTTACCTTTCAATTTCATCAACAACCATGATACAAATTAAACGATTCACAAGATTGAGCATTTTTCGTATATCATAAATATAAAAAGACATAGCATCGTTATAACTCAGACCTCTTGTCATTAGATAAAGAACACAAAATGTTGTCCACACGTGGTAGAAATCATGGCCTGGACTATTGTTTTGAACTGTATTCCACATTCTCACAGGTATGCTGTAATGTACTGCTTGAAAATACATGAAATCTGGGGGGGTTTCAAAACGGTCATAAAACCTTCCAATGCCAGTGTCTGTGACGTAAATAACCAACCAGTGCTCCCCGGGGTGATTGCTCGGGTGTGTATTAACAATCATCATTGATGCGTCATCTCGGACTGGTCTACTAGGTATATGGTTGCATGCCAGCACACAATAGAAATGAGGCCTAGATGACAATTGGTTCACCACACCGGTCAACTCTGCGGTGTTCATTTCCTTGTAGGTTTCGTAATAGTAGTCAACCATGACTTGTCAAAGAGTGATGCAGATAATATATGCAAACAATAAAGCACATTCCCGGCCCTCATAAAGCAGAACTCATCTTTACAGCTGACCATCCTAACCGTTATTTAACATTTTTCTTGAAATAAGATATCACTATGAACAGGGCCGGTTATTTCAAATGTTATACTATCCGCTGAAAGGCCGTACTTTTCGTGAGTTTATCGTTCTTGCCTGCAGGGTCCGTAACATCCATGTGACCCGTGGCATCCTTGTAATACAAACCAGCTGAGAATTCTGTCTTCAATGTATCATATCGATAATTCATAATGCTGTCTATAACTGCTCTGTAGGGGTATGTGTGGCTATCGTGTATTTGATGACCCCAAAGCGTGCTCCGGCAACAATATTAGTTATGTCCGGTATAGTGACTTTTACACCTAGGTACAACAATGTATAGTTCAGATCAATGTAGTCTTCACCATTTCCTGCTATAAAGAACTCCAGAGGGGCTGTGTTTTTATATTGCTGATAGGGTTGGTATCTCAATGTGTGACTTTTTCTCAATAAATGTCAGTGGGAATGGAACTGTAAATAAATAAAACCCTGTTTTCATACATTCACCAGACATACATGGTGTAGGAGTGCCATCTTCCTAAAATATGTTCTTAATCAAGCTTGCGATGTTCCTTTTGTGTCACCTCCATGATGTATGTTTTCTTTTAACCGTGGCTCTTGTTTGTCTCGTTCTTGTGTTTTTTACTCTTTGGTAGGCTCCTCCTACCAGGTGGTCTCTTTCTAACACCTCAAGTCATAACCATCAAGCCTGATCCGTCCTGTTGTTTTGTTCATCGTGACATAACTGCTGACAACATCGCCAACTATATTCCTCACTGCATTTTTCAAATGTGGTTTTGCTATTGAGAACGTACACTTCAACCAAGATATAGCCATCCAGAAAAGCCCTCAGAAAAGGCCCCCTGCTTTGCAGCGCTACCATAAAACCCTGGTAAATCGTCACCTGCCTGTGTTGTGTACTATTCAACACACCTTTGAGGATCTTCATAGAGTTTCTGAAGCTTATGGTCTAAAAGATTGTTTGACGGGTCTGAAATTTAATTTTGCAATCACCTTTCCCACTGCAAAGGAAACCAGCTGATTCTGATCAGATTGTACTGTTAGAAATCAGCCATGTCGTATAGTGGTAGTAATAATAACTCGCATCAAACTGACTCTTAATAAGAGGTACATAGTTTGGCTTGTCGTACGTCACTGTGACAACTTCATTATTTTTCCCTGCAATATGTACAGTTCTCAATAGCGGCACATGACTGTCACCAACTAGTTGATAATCAATGATATCTGTGTAGATGTATAGGGTGTTAAACCCTGCCAGAATATCTGTGGGGAATGGACCCTACCATGGGGCCTAATATCTGTTACTCAAAACGTCTTACTAAAATGGGGCTTGCTTTTTAGAAATATTTTATTTATAAATTCATCATACACTACCCATACACCTAAGTTTCATGTTATCGTTTTCCACACTATAAGCATGCATGTCAACCAAATCCAGCTGAAATTGTGAATGTATATCTTGAATATTAACTCAATTTCTATTAAAATGTTTAGTTACAGGCCTGTGTAGCATGTATGTATCCTGGATGGGTTGCCAGTCATTTGCCTCGCCATTTTTGAGGATCTTCATCCAGTTCTCGAAGTACACTCTTTTCAAACCCTCTCTACCCACATAATCACCAGGGTTTGCCGGGTCCTAGTAAAAACTTTTTTTTCTTGTTCAGATATTGTAGAGCATTCGGTCAATAATAGATGTTCAACATCATTTTATTAGAGATTTGGCCCTCGCAGTCACACTCTAACCTGCTGACATTTCCCAGAAATAGTTCCAATCTAACAGTAATCATACTGCTTCATTCTTTTGATGACTTCAAACAATACATCTACATTATTATGTGTTCCCTGTTCTTGTCATGGGCACAGGTAAGGATCCAAGTGCGGACTGGAAGGGAGAGGGGGCGCAGCAGGTGGAGTAGCCGGGGTCGGGCAGTAAGGCGACTCATCTATCGGGAACGTCGGTACAGGCAGTAACTGAGCTGGCGGCAGAAGTAAAGGCAAGGAACAGGCAGAGTAGTCGGGGACAGGCAGGCGGTCGGAACACAGGCAGAAAGCAGATGTACAGGCAGGGATCAGGCGGGGTTGTCGGGAACGGGCAAATGGTCGGTACACAGGCAGGCGAGACGAAGGTTTGTGAAGAGCGGGATGTGGCTTGCGAACAGAGACCATTGATCCGGCAGGGAAGGAGTGGCAGGGAGTTGAATATATACTGTGAGTGATGAGGGGAGTGGGGACAGGTGTGTGAGTGGTGATTGGGAACAGGTGTGGGAACAGGTGCGCGTTAGAAGGTCAGGGACGCGAGCACCCGCCTCTGCACGCTCGCGGAGGTGGAGGCGTGACAGTTTTGAGGCAAAATAAAACACTTTTCAAAAGGTGTTCCATAAGCTTGCATTAAAAACCATTTGATCAGTCACACCAGCCTTCAACTCTTGGCATTTGGGTAATTCATATTCTGCAGTTGAAAATGGGTTGAAAATGTATCCACCGGTTCCATTCCTGTGCAAACATATGCTGGTGTAGTTGACGGATTTGGGTAAACTCTGCATCGGTTTCTTCTGCCAACTCGCTCAGCTGCGGTTAAGCAGTTAGCATTCAACGGTGTTTCACTTAAAACTTGGATTGCGGCATAATCCGCCATGGTTTGTAATGTGTTGGTAAGTTTACTCAGGCAAGACTGATTGACCATCATCAGGGTCTGTGTGGTTTAAATACAAAGACCACGACAATCATCCCATAAATTATAAAAGGTTAACACCCACCTGTTTTAGGACATCTTTTGTAGCACTTATCGGAACATAAAATGCCAGCGCATATACAGTGGGGCAAAAAAGTATTTAGTCAGACACCAATTGTGCAAGTTCTCCCACTTAAAAAGATGAGAGAGGCCTGTAATTTTCATCATAGGTACACTTCAACTATGAGAGACAAAATGAGAAAATACAGAGAATCACATTGTAGGATTTTTAATGACTTTATTGGTAAATTCCTCGGTAAAATAAGTACTTGGTCACCTAAAAACAAGCAAGATTTGTATCTTCTTTAAGAGGCTCCTCTGTCCTCCACTCGTTACCTGTATTAATGGCACCTGTTTTGAACTTGTTATCAGTATAAAAGACACCAGTCCACAACCTCAAACAGTCACACTCAAAACTCCACTATGGCCAAGACCAAAGAGCTGTCAAAGGACACCAGAAACAAAATTGTAGACCTGCACCAGGCTGGGAAGACTGAATCTGCAATAGGTAAGCAGCTTGGTGTGAAGAAATCAACTGTGGGAGCAATTATAAGAAAATGGAAGACATACAAGACCACTGATAATCTCCCTCGATCCAGGGCTCCTTGCAAGATCGCAGCCCGTGGTGTCAAAATGATCAAAAGAATGGTGATCAAAAATCCCAGAACCATACGGAGGGACCTAGTGACTGACCTGCAGAGAGCTGGGACCAAAGTGACAAAGGCTACCATCAGTAACACACTACGCCGCCAGGGATTCAAATCCTGCAGTGCCAGATGTGTCCCCCTGCTTGAGCCAGTACATGTCCAGGCCCGTCTGAGGTTTGCTGGAGAGCATTTGGATGATCCAGAAGAGGATTGGGAGAATGTCATATGGTCAGATTAAAGCAAAATATAACTTTTTGGTAAAATCTCATCTCGTCGTGTTTGGAGGAGAAAGAATGCTGAGTTGCATCCAAAGAACACCATACCTACTGTGAAGCATGGGTTGGAAACATCATGCTTTGGGGATGTTTTTCTGCAAAGAGACCAGGACGACTGATCCGTGTAAAAGAAAGAATGAATGGGGCAATTTATTGTGAGATTTGGAGTGAAAACCTCCTTCCATCAGCAAGGGCATTGAAGATGAAACGTGCCTGGGTCATTCAGCATGAAAATGATCACACCGCCCGGGCAACGAAGGAGTGGCTTTGTAAGAAGCATTTCAAGGTCCTGGAGTGGCCTAGCCAGTCACCAGATCTCAACCCCATAGAAAATCTTTGGAGGGAGTTGAAAGTCCATGTTGCCCAGTGACAGCTCCAAAACATCACTGATCTAGAGGAGATCTGCATGGAGGAATGGGCCAAAATACCAGCAACAGTGTGTGAAAACCTTGTGAAGACTTACAGAAAATGTTTGACATCTGTCATTGCCAACAAAGGGTATATAACAAAGTATTGAGATGAACTTTTGTTATTAACCAAATACTTATTTTCCACCATAATTTACCAATACATTCATTAAAAATCCTACAATGTGATTTTCTGGATTTATTTTCTAATTTTGTCTCTCATAGTTGAAGTGTGCCTATGATGAAAATGACAGGCCTCACTTATCTTTTTAAGTTGCAGAACTTGCACAATTGGTGGCTGACTAAATACTTTTTTGCCCCACTGTACAGTGAAGGAAGAAATGTATCCGATCCCCCTGCTGATTTTGTTTGTTTTCCCACTGACAAAGAAATTATGAGGCTATAATTTTCATTGTAGGTTTATTTGAACAGTGAGGAGTCAATAATTTTCATTGTAGGTTTATTTGAACAGTGAGAGACAGAATAACAAATGACTCCAGAAAAATGCATGTCAAAAATTGTATACATTGATTTGCATCCAGAGTTCAGCATTGCTGAACTCTGGCGCCTTTTGGCAAACACCAAACATCTTGCCGCTGTAATTGCACTTATTTATTGCCTGGGAATTTAACATTCCGGAACCCGAGACCCATTTGGTAACCCTTTGACGCGTACGATCACACCAGTGTGATCAGAATGTTTTGTTTAGAACGCGTCATTAGAACGTCTAGGTACAAGTGACGTAACAATGGCTGGTCAGAACGCACTTTTATTTATTCACATTTCGCTCAGTGTTATAACTTTATTTTCTCATTATTTGAAGATTACATGATAATATTAACCAGGTAGCAAGCATTCAAATCGGGACAAAAAGTGTTACATACGTAACAACAGGCAGCCAACACTAGCAGTTGTATTTTTCTAAAAGAAACATATTACACAAAAACTAATGAAATTAGCGACTACTGCAGTGCATATTACCATTTCCTGGAAGAGCTGACCAGTGACGTCGTTAGGCCTGTGTGTCCGGAGCTATAGCCTTGGATCTTTTATGAATAGCCCCGGATCTCAAGTTGACCAAAAAAAACCTCTATGCATCTAAAATTCCGATCACGCTTTATGACAATATATGTGCAGGCCGCTAGCATGTACATAGAATAGACATTTTTGTCTAGCATGTTCATTCAAAACCCCATACTTTCTGTTTGGGGGGCGGCTAAGCCCCGGATGTATTGTGATACTAGCAAGACCTCGGAGCTGACAACGGGTCAAAATCATTGTTAAACTTTCTAGAAGTTACATTTCCCGTTTGTTGGCGCCGCTATGCTTTTTTTTATCAACCAAAGATACAGAAAGGTGAGTAACTCTGAGACCTGATGGTCTTTTACATTTTTCAGTCTTTCAGACAGATTTGGCATCCTGGGAAAACTATGATTTGTCCCTCCTCAATACATCTCAGTAAAAATCCAGTGCACAGCAATGAGACATCATGCAGATACTACATAACTACAGTGCCTGTGTGGAAAGTCTGTTGTTGGTTTCTGACTTTTAGTAACTAGTTCAAACAAAGGAAATATTAGACTTTTTTTTACTTCTACCGCTCAACACAATAAGACACATTTAGAACCGTCACCGATCTTTATTTTCGCTGCCCTGAATTACAGGTCATACTTTGTTAGCTAGAGGTTAGCTGACATTCGCTAGCTAACTACAGTTACACATCAACCAGTGCTTGCATCGCTTTGAATTCGGGTCAATGAGAGAAACTTGCAATTCAATGTATGTAGTGTTACCTGGCAAGGTGATTGTTCATGTCAACCGTATGAACGGCACTCAGCTAACGTAGAGTTATTCCAGTCAGTTTGTTTTTGTGTTGGTACGTTCCACATTCAATCGCTCAAATGATAGATCTAAAATCGAACCGATGGCGCAAACTAAGACAATATTACAGCACTACTTTTGTTGTCCCAATCAGACATTGCTCTTAAAAAAAAGCATAATTTTCAAAAATCTATTTTTTTACTGATAGTATTAGTCTATTATTATATATATATATATAACCAGGAGATAATTCATTATGGCATGTTCACTTTTTAAGGTGTGTTACCAACCTATTGAAATATGCCTACGTTTTTGTCTATTCTAATAAATAGCAGAATACCTCCTTGGACCATGATGATCATGATCAACTTACTGCAGGAAAACAGGAGGTTTGATAACATCCACTTCATCACCAATCCTACAAAGAGCAGATGTTGTCCGACTTGCTGTCAGTAGTTATGGAGTTTCCCTGACTTCAATCGCTGACTTGTGTCTACAGTCAGCTACTTTAGACTTATCTCTCAAATGGGCCCAGTGTGTGATCACCTGTTGTGATCAACTGTTGTCTGTGTATGATTTAATACTTCACACTGGACCAAGGTGACAGATGATCAGAAACTTCAGAAAATCCAGGTAAGCTAAATCTAATTTCTTATTTCCAGCAAATTTGAGTCTAGCCAAGGACATTATGGTGAAAGGTGGACTATTTTAATGCTAGCATTTGTTTCTTGCTTATTTGGTATAGAAGAACTATACAGCCTTGACAAACGATGAGGAGTGCCAGTGACTTGAACAAGAGGGTTTAGGTGATTAAACAAATGTGTTTTCTGGTGAGATGGTGTAATGCATTATCAATGTCCGTGTAGTCCTATTAACACCAATACACAGAATAAATATCAAAAGCCTATTGAATTGTAACATCAAAGTGTGACAAATTTTCATGTTGATTGAGGCCAAAATCTACGCCCTGGTAAATATTCAAAAATCTCATCACTCTGAAAACATGTATCCTGGAATCACAGCACCATAAAACAACAGGAAAACACTAAAGATCAAAGAAATAAAGACACTGATTATGAAGAAGAGCTCCATGTAGAGACAACTACCTCTTAAAGAAACTATCAGAAGTGAAAACGAATATTAAAAGAGCTCTTGCCCTTTTGTTTTCAAGGTTCAGGAGTGGTCACACATTACCTCAAGTGGCACATTTCATGTTTTATGGATTACAATTACAATACGCAAAGTTGTTTTATACCGGTTATAAAACAGGATTTTATTTTTACTGAAAAGTATTTCAAAATGATTTAAATGTATTAATGTGAAAATTGTGGTATTCTCTCATTTTCACCTGATTGTGTGCTAGTGGGGTCTGTTAGTACAGGATTTGGAGGACAGGCTTATTCAATCAGTATAACTGTCACCATTATGTGCCCATACTCCCACTGTTCCCATTGGACCCTACATTACTTGGTTGTTTGTAAATGGCTTGCTGCTTCATCTGGTGTAGTAAGTGGACCTTGGCATGATGCTAATAACTTCGCATTTTTTTCTCTTCTCTCTCTGCTATGTCACATGAATTATGAAATTACATGAATTTATCTGCTGAGGGCAGTCGGATGTGCCTGGCTTGTGTCCTGTCATGTTGAAGATTCCACTGGTCCTATGCTCATGTTGACCTGTTCCCTCTGGGATCAACACAGCCTCGTATGTTCTGTTGGCTCTCAAGTGTCTCCTTCTTATCCATCATTGTTTCAAGATTTGTACATAAATAAAACATTCTCATTAATTGTTTGAATGTTGTTTTCTCAATGTCAAGTTAACATTGGTAGTTGTTACATAGAAAATTATGGATGACCACAATATATGATCTATGGGATTAAATAATTTCCCCTCATATGCAGAGTACAATGTGGTTGTTTGCAAAACCCTCAGAAGACAAGGGATATAGGTAAACCCCCCCCAAAAAATAAATTTTTTAGAGCCCCTGGGTGGGCTCTTTATTAAAACTAAATGGTTCTTTGAAAATTAAATGGTTCTCAGAGAAGCCCCCTGAGTTCTAGATTAAACCCTTATAAAAATATAAAGTGTTTCTTGTAAGCAACCTTAGAGGGTAAAACATTGTGGATGGAAACCCCAGAGAGGATTCTGGGTGAAAATAGAAGGGTTCTCCGTTGAACCTCTCATAGGGGTTCTATGTAGAATACTCTGAAAGGGTCCCAGGTGGAAAATTCATAAAAGGTCCTACCGGGAACCAAAGAGGGTTCTCCTTTGCAGGGACGATGACCAAAATTTAGGACCGAAACTACGGGCCAATTTTTTTAATAAATAGCAATGATGCTACTGTTTATAAAACAAGTCAGAAACGTTTATTGCTTAATGTTTTAGCTAGGTAGGTCTAAATACCAAGATTGACTGACTAATAAATAATTATATTTAAGCCAACCAAATGGGACCCCCAAGGCCTGGGCCGTTGTCAGCGTCACTGCTCCTATGGGGATAAGCCAAATAAGCCAAAATTGTGTACAACCCTCAAATATTTTGCTTGCAAGAATATAATAGACAATTTAAGGTGAGTTCAGCTACTAGGAAGTAAAAATTACATTCCCCAATTTTCAAATACAAAGCTAATGTAAATTACATTTTAAGCATTCTAAACAATCCACACATTTTAGTAAGTGTGAGGAATAAAACAATGATGTTACTACATTACTGTAAATACATCAACCTGTAAGTACTGTAAATATTCCTTCCAATTCCTAATAAAATAACTATGTAGTTACTATGTTTGCATATTAACTTAAATTATTGCTAATTTGTCACATTTGATATTTTATCAATAAATTGTTCTAATTTACATTTTGTAATAGTTGTCTGAGGCCCCGGATTCTTGCAGGTGGTAGAGCTGGCCATTTGTCTGGGCCAAAATGCCAAGACATAGTTCATAGGTGCTATTTGTGGTGGAAGTAAACTTAACAAGAAATGTTCATCTGTTTAACACAATGCTCAATGGTGTCTAGTGACTATTGGAACGTGTAATGCCGTGGCGTAGTGGTTAAATACAATGGCTCACACATGGAGTATCTAAGTTAGAATCTATTCAAAGCAATGACATTTATTCATTTTATTTTGTTTACGGTAATACAGTATTGTGACAATTTCTGGCAGTTTCCACAATTCTCTCATCTTTTCACTTGATGAAAAAGTTAGTTATTGTCACCTTTCATGATAGTTATTGTGTCATTGTCATTCACAAATGAAAGAATGAAAAAAGTACATTGCTATGTCATGAAAGAAAAGTTCTTATGACATGAAATGAAATAGCTTTGGCAGACTTTGCCTTTGAAATTGCTCAATTCTTATGACTATTTCAGTAAGTTAGTAGATACTGGTAAAACCTATTATTGGCTAATATGCATTATAAAGCACATTGCATTACTTCTGTGTATGAATTGTGCAATATAAATAAACTTACTTCCTTGCTAGAATGGAGCAGGTAGGGATCACACATGAATACACACATACATTCAAACACACTCACACGAACACTGATTAGACACACCTCTGTACACACATCATAGTCCACAATGAGGAGAGGTTAATGTAATGACTGAACTGACCAACTAAAAACTAGCATCGGTCCTGACACTGCACTTGGAGAGAGTGCTGATGAGGGAGGAAGAGAGCGAGGGAAAGTGGAAAGAGATCGGATATGGAAAAGAGAAATAGAAGTGGAGAGAGTGGAGGGGATAGAGAGAACCGGGTAGAGAGGAGGTTAGAGAGAAGGGAGTGTAGGGAAAAGGGGAGGGAAAAGAGCATGGGAAGGGGAGCGGGAAATAGAAGGGGAAAGGAAGAGTGTGAGCATGAGGAGAGATAAGTAGAGGAAGAAATTACTGTGAAGTAAAAAGTAAGACACACAAATGGCTTGATAGAGAGGGAACAGAAAGAAAGAACCAGGTAGAAATGGAGACAGTGTAGAGAAAGAGGAAGGGGCGAGACAGCAATAAATTGGTAACAGTGCTGACTGAGCAAAAAAAAGGCTTCTGCTGTAAAACAGGAAAATCCTTGCTGTGTGTGTTTGTGTGGAATGCAACGACATCAGAATACAGAAAAAGGGAAGCGAGAGCAATGAAAGTAAAAGAGAGGGAGTGAAAAAGAGGGAGGCAGTACAAGAAGAATCAAGAGTCAAAGAGAGGCTGGATAGTAGAGGGTGCTGAGAGAGAGAAACGCTCACTAGTCCTGAGAGGGTGGTGAGTGAGAAGGAGGTTAAATAAATATTACCCATCAAAATTAGCGTGTCCAGCCAGATAAAATCCAAGCTAATGTAATGAACAACTCAGATTTTTTTTAACATGGAAAGTAAAAGGAACAATTTGAGATTCCTAGACAACTACACCCAACCACATTCAGGAAAGTATTTTGCCGTGTCATCAACAGCAGATTCCAAAATGTTTTAGGGAATATAATATAAAATTGTTCTGTCTTGTGGTAAGAAGACATGTATATACCCTGTGAAAACTGAAGACAATGCTATTTTCTCAGGTTTCCCTGAAAAAGCATTTGTTTCAACATGGCAGGTAGTTAGCATGCTATAGCAGGAAGCTTGGGTCGTTTCTAAGTGAATGGGTAGAAACAAGAACAAACACCCTTTGTTTTTCCAGTTTGCAGACTACATACTAATTAATAATGTCAACTAATGTCAACTTATAATATTAAAAATACTCAGATCAGTCATAGCAATAGTTTTACTCTCTGAATGTGAGATCTACGGGACAACTTAACAGTCAAGTATTTACAAAATAGCAATACCCCAAATAATAAATGCAGAGCAGAATTTGAAAACACACTAATGATAAAAATCCAGATTTTTTTTTACATTTCACACCATGCTAAACTTAAAACTTTGAGAATACAGTCCTACTTTACAGAGATAAATGAAGGTGCCCAACAGCAACAGATGAGCCTATAGAAGAGCCTCCTTTGCTGGTTGGTTCTGGCTGCTTTGTTTACATCAAAACAGACTCCATAGAGTACTTTTTAGTGAGTACAATTGTTTTCACACTACAAAGAATCAAACAAAACAGAACAAATTGGAATGCTACATTGCCCTAAACAGTCAGTAAACAGTGGCAGAATACCTGACCATTCCAGGCGGTATTCTGGTGTTACTGATGATGAGAGACCCAAAACAATGTAAAGTCTCAGAAACAGAAAAATGTGCAGTCATTGAGAATGGGTTTGCTATTAAGAAAGGTCTCCATAGGCAGACCTGGCCCTCTTCTGAGGATATGTACACACAAAATCTGTTGGAAATAGAGCTGCACTTTAAACTGCCAAATAAGTGACCACAATAAAGTGAATACTTCAGATCATACAGAGCCCAAATTCCCTTGAAAACTAACCAAACGTTGTTAAACTCCCATATCCTTTAGCCAAAATACAGTAGCACTTTTTTGACCTGTTACCAGGAGAAAAAAAGCAATGGAGTGGTACAATACTGTACTAAGCTAATAATACAACATTTAAAAAAAAACTTTATTCTTTTAGCACATCTGTGTGTTTACTTGATTTTCAGATTTTTCCCAAAATAATATTTTCCAATGAATTAAACAGATAGAGGAAAAGGAAGAGTGCGAGTTTCTCTTGGAAGAAAAAATACATGAAGAGAGAAGAGAGAACGCTGAAGGATATGTGAGAGTTCATTAAATCACAAGGATACTACAGAAAAGAAATTGGAATAAATTATGGAGGGAGAGTGAAAGTATACCACATGTAAACATGAGTACTGGAGGAGACAGAGGATAGACAGAGAGAAACAGACGGCATTCGAAGCGGTAAATCTGACTCTGGTACAGCCACATACATCTAGACACACAGTGCATCCCTGGAGGTTCAGTAGCGACAGCATTGCGTTTGAAATTACTAGGCTGACCAAAAAAAACACGTGAACTGGTCAAATTGAACAGGTGTGTTGTCATGATTTACTTGACTAGTATGGACTACATTCCACCATTGGTTTTCGCAATATCATGTTGGAGTTTAAACTAATAATGATAAATAGCGGATCCAGAGAAATCTTTCAAAGCAAGGGACAAGGCTAAAAACCAATATTGGCCTTCCAAACGTTTAAAGGACTGAGCATAATGCAAAACTTACAGATGTTTCTATTTTACAAGCCATTGATAAGGAGAACAAAAAAGCCCAAGAAAATTGGTGCATACATAAAAACTGTGGCCCAAATTCATGTAATCTTACATTTGAACGCTGGGAGAGACAGATGAATCTGTCGAACATGTTCGAAATGAGCGTAGATGTCATCGCAGATTAATATATCGGATTTAGCCGTGACGCGAGAATGCGCTGCACCTGTCCTTATTTACATGTGACACACCCGTAATTTATGCGGGTATGGCGATCAGCAACCTACGAATTGACACATTTCAACATCGATTAATTGCTTGAAACGGCTAATTAACCATTCGTCATTGTCCATGACAAAATCAGTCCAGTTACAGGACACTTTTGCGTCTCAGCCCAGAGCCGAAGTCCTTTTGAAGAGCAAGCTATGCCATCATTAGGGTGACTGCTCAACCCAGAACCATAATTATAATAATAGGTAATATAAAATAAGATGACGAGGAATATTAAATATTGTATCACTACCGTAGGCTATTATTGTATTATTTATTTATTTCACTTTATACAGCATTCTCTTGTCTAATTTCTGTTGTTTATGCGTTTTTAAGGTTGTTGTTACTGAGGTTACAATTGTTGTTGTTTGTTATAATGATGGACATACTGCGAATCAAGCATCATCTTATCTTTTTTCGTTGGTTTTCACGGTCTCCGATCAGACATGAGTTTGATCGTAAGGATACGACCAAGAATAAATTGACAAATACCAGCTCTGTCTTTGAAATGCTCGTATTATCATTTTAAGATAGAATTTATTCGTACGCATGTTTCATGAATGAGAGCCAGTGTTCGAATTACACCTCTTGACAGGTACAATATGAAAATCTTCTATAAGAAAATAAAACAATTCTCTACTACTGCAATCTTTGGCAAATTAATGTTTGGAAACCAAAAATTGCGCTTTTCTACAGACACACTAATGCAGAAGAGAGAAAACAAACTTTTTACTCTAGATTTGTGTGAAAAAATCGAGGAACCCTTTGCACATTTTGAATAGGTAAAAGTATCCAAACATTTGACTGGTACTGTATCTACACCTCTACTTGTATGGAAGCCATTCCACTCCAGTGTCTGTTAAATTCCAACAGTTTACTTATTACGGTACTAATTAGATTATTACCTGAACCAGATGTCATTTGACAAAGAAAAGTATAAAAATCACTGCTGTGTTCATCATTATCTTCTTGTAATTGGACCAGCTGGATGGCAAAAACAGTGCAAGTAGCACCTCAAAGTTAATTTGAATAAAAAATAACTATTCAGCACAACAAAGTAGTTGAAAAGATAAGGTTTGAGTGAGGAAAAAGGTTAAATTCTGGTTTTACTGGCAGAGGGATACAGTGAGCATCAGATTGCTTCCATCATGAAAATGTTAAAGACAGCGGTTCATAAGAACAAGGTCAAGCAACAGACATTGGGAAAAACAGAGCTACAGACTGGCAGAGGGCAAAAACAACTGTCCACTGACCGAGATGACCGTCAACTCATTTGAATGTCACTCAACAACCATTGGATGACATTAGGTGACCTACAAAAAGAATGGCAAACAGCAGCTGTGGTGGGTGAAGTGCACGGCGAGGTTGTTCAAAACCGGCTCGTAGGGGCTGGGCTGAAGTCGCGCAAAGCTAGAAAAAAGACCTTCATCAATGAGAAGCAAAGAAAAGCCCGGCTGAAGTTTGCAAAACACCATAAGGATCGGATCATAGAGGAATGGAGTTTGGTCATCTTCAGCTTTGCCCAACACCTTGTCGTCTAAAGGTTTGAGAGAGACTTGGAGGGGCCTACAAGCCACAGTGTCTCACACCTACTGAGACATTTGGTGGAGGATCGGTGATGTTCTGGGGATGCTTCAAGAAGGCTGGAATCGGTCACATTTTCTTTGTGAAGGACGCATGAATCAAGCAAAATACAAGGTTATCTTGGAAGAACCCCTGCTTCCTTCTGCTCTGAGAATGTTCCCCAACTCTGAGAATTGTTTTTTCCAGCAATACAATACAAGACAATGCCCATGTCAATCAAGGTGTGGATGAAGGACCCTGACATGGCCAGACAAATCTCCAGGCCTGAATCGCATTGAAAACCTTTGATCAAGAGGAAGATGCATGGTCACAAGCCATCAAACACAGCCAGACTACTTAAATTTTTGTGCCAGGAATGGCATAAAGTCACTAAACAGCAATGTGACAGACTGGTTGAGGGCATTCCAAGACACATGAAAGCTGTGATTAAAAGTCAGGGTTATTTCACCAAATATTAATTTCTGAACTCTTTCTAATTTAAACCATTCATTTTATGTTGTTGAAAAATGAATATGAATTCGTTTTTGCATTTTGTGAGGTCTGAAAACAATGCATCTTTTTTTACCTGTTTTTGCTTTCTACAAGTAAATACTCGAAAAAACAATTATTTTATTTGGAAATTGGGAGTTATGTTGTCAGTAGTTTATAGAATAAAACTAAACGGTTCATTTTACTCAAACACATACCTATGAATATTAACACCAGAGAAACTGATCATTCTGAAGTGGTCTCTTAATTTTTTTCCAGAGCTGTATATTAGCGTGCTTGCTTACATTATTTTGCTAGCTAGCAAACAATCTACATTATAGTAGGTTCACCTCACAGCTAGGACTATATGACATCAGCCAAGAAAAGAATGAAGTTAGACAAACTGGTGTTTTTTATGCCAAGACAAAGTGAGTGGTACAGCTAGCTAGCTATGAGATATTAGAATATACAACTAACTAGCTTAATACTGTAGTTGATCTCTTGAAAAGTTGGCTAACTTTGTATTTCCCTACATAAGTAGCTGCATTTGACATTTCAACCTAATTTGGGTCTTATGGATCAAACATTGCCATCAATTTTTGCAGGCATCAATGTAGATCAAGTTGTTCATGTCATATGTCCTGCATTTTAGCACCGTGACAAGGTCCATGTCATAGCAGGATCAGACAGCCAGAGAGGAAAGGTCAACCGTGGAGCTGAGGTGAAATGTAATTTTTAAAGGTGGATAACTTAAATGAAAGTAGTTATGTTATGTGTAGCCCATATCTTGAATGTTCTTATTTATTAGTAGAACCAGAATTATATTGCGTCAACCAGTGTAGTCATGCAAGATAGTGGTGGAGCTTGGAAGGGGATGGTGTGTAATTCAACTTCAGTTCTGGCAAAATGTACATGTAGATCATTTATCAGCCACATTAAATACAGATGTCTGTAGTAGCTCTTCACTAAGAGCACACATCATAGACAGTATGTTAACTAAATAATATTAAATGAAATGACTGAATGCTGTATTTTACGTGTTCATTGCAGCAGAATCAATGAGATGTTGTGTCCATTAGAGCACATACAGCATATTGCCAAAAGTATGTGGACACCCGACCATCACACCCACATGAGTTTGTTGGTTCCAAAACCATGGGCATTTGTAAAACATATTTGTCCTCACTGGCGATGCTATCCGGGTGCGGTTGCACCCGGTCCCACAGTGGGTGGGGGGCCCATGCTTCAACTCTATAAAACATTTTTTTGTAAGAAATGTTTTTGTGTGTTTCTATCAGTCAGACCTCAGGATCGGCTTTCCATGCATATGTACTGCTTTGCAATTTATCATCTCGGGGGCGGGTCCATGAGGACAGCATGCATCCCGGCCTGGCCTCACCAGGCCACACCAGTGATTGTCTCCCTCACATTTGAAATCAAACCTACGCTACTTATGCTGATTGCATATATAAGATTGCCTGGTGATTATTCACTACCTAATTAAATAAGAAAAATCTATAATTTGGCCAGATTAAGAGGTTTGTGCGGCCAGGCAGTTTTTAGAACCACATGTCATCAATCAATATACAACGTTTTTGGTCCCCAGAGGTTTTCATTTGCGGATTGTATTTCACCTTGCTCTTACAAACGTAGAAACCTATTAGCAGACAATACTTTTATTATTACAGTTTTTACATGTATTTAATGAAGTGAACCAATAAATACTTTGCCATTGCTAACATCATTATTTCTAAGGATGAACCTAAAAAGGGTAACAACAAAAGTTTGAGACTAATGGTTGTTCCCAGACAGACTTGAGTACCACTGACTTGATGCAACATTCCTTTCATACAATTATGATAGGTGGACAGTAGAACGTTGCATCTTGAGTTATCTAAGTTGGTACTGATAACACTTTCAAGTGAAATGATATGGTACAACATATAACACATTTATATACTGTCCTGTCCTTGAATGGAAACGCTAACAATACATTTGGAATTGTTTCATTTGAACAGGGAAAATCTAAAATTATAAGATGAATCCTTTATGTTCAATCATGACAACTCTAATGATTTTTTTTTTTACTGGGATTTAAAATCTTATGGCCTCCTCAATCTGGGTCTGTGCGGCCTCCTTGGCCACCACAGTCAAAATGTTCTGGACACACCCCCTGCTCTCTGTCTCGTTCCTCAGTGCGGCGCCTCTTATCTCTCCCTGAATCTTCCTCACTGTGATGCACAGGAGACATCTAGAGGACACAATGGGGTACTGCGGAAGTACAAAATGCTGCAGTCTCCCCCTTCCTTTGTCCCTCCATCTCTTCATCTGTCTCCCTTCTTCATCAATGCAGTATGCTGCTGTTTTACAGTATCCATTTATTTATTTACATTGTATGCCCTTGCCTTACAACTGCTTTTAAATTGACTTAAAATAGTGGCCTTAATTTGTGAATGTATCATTATCTTCTGCAAGCTGCCAGCTGTATGTGTGTGTGTGTGTGTGTGTGTGTGTGTGTGTGTGTGTGTGTGTGTGTGTGAATCTGTGTCTGTGTAAAAAGTTTGAAAACCACAAGTCCAATTATAATATAAAAAAACTAAGACAATTTGAACTAAAACAAATCTAGGGTCTAGGACTTCACAATTTCTATAAAACACAATTGCAATATGATTTAAATAATTCAACTTAAAAAAATAGTAAGTATGTTAAAAAGCAGATTTTCTGTGATGGAAGTGTGTTGGTGTTCCAAAAAATTAGGTTAATGTCAATGGAGCTGATTAGCTAGCTCATCCTCTGCAGAAGGAATACAAAATGATTACGTTAAACAGTACGCTCTTAAAATAAATATTAAATATTCAATTTAGGACGAGGGGTACTGTAGCAAAGCAGAGATAAAACACACAAACACACTCAGAATGTGCTACCATTTTATCTATGAATTGCTAACATACACAAACTGTAGAGCAAGTTTGAGCTCTGTCTTTCAGACGAACAACAATGAACCGCCCTACACAGGGAAACCCTGTTGCAGGAAGGCTGGAAACAAACTTGAGACAGTGCAAAAGAGAACAGATATAAATTGATACAAAAAGAAAAACAGAACTGAAGATGCCTCAAGCACAGAGAACAAAAGCGGGAGAACCCAATCAAACAGTAGGAGGAAGAAAAAGCCAAATATAGAAAGAGGACAGAGAAGGGAAACGTTTCACGAAACAATTCCATCCCGAATTGAGAGCTAACAATTTTCCTAAGATAGCTATAACCCCCCTTCCTTTTCTACTCATCTCTTGTTAAAAGCTAATTAATAAAAATGCCCTTTGCGGTTAATTACCTCCTCTTTATAGGCCCACGTGAATCACTATGGGAATAGTGGAAGAGAGGAGGGATATAACTGTGTTAAGCCAAATCACATATGAACTTGATGGAACCTATTCTTGTCCCAGGGAGGTAGGGAGACAGGACAGAGAATAGGGTTGAGTGTGTGTGTACATGAGTTTGTGTGTCAGTCTGAGGTGAAAGGTCAGACCCCGTGGCACTGGAGTTTTAGTAAAGGGTAATAGGTTAAATAAGAACAAAAGGAAAAGCAAAGAAAAAGACATGGAGAGGATTGATAGAACGTAATGGTTGCGTGTAGGAGAAAGACAGAATTGTCAACTATCACAGCTATGTGAGCTTGTTGGACATCCCATTCCAAAACCATGGGTATTCATTTTGAGTTGGCCCCTTCTCTGCAGCTATAACAGCAGCCACTTTTCTGGGAAAGCTTTCCACAAGATTTTGGAGTTTCTCTGTGGGAATTTGTGTCCATTCAGCCCAAAGCGCATTTGTGAGGTCAGGCACTGATGTTGGATGCGAAGGCCTGGCTCGCAATCACCATTCCAGTCCATCCCAAAGGTGTTCAATGGAGTGGAGGTCAGGACTGCAGGCTCTTTGACTTCCTCAATACAAACCACATCAAACCATGTCTTTATGGACCACACTTTGCTTAAAATATCTTGTAGCATTAAGTGACCCTTCACTGGAACTAAGGGACTAGCACACACCCTGAAGCACAGCCCCAAACCATTACCTCTCCTTTACCAAACTTTACAGTAGGCACTAGCATTCCAGTAGGTAGCGTTCTCCTGGCATCTGCCACAACCAGAAACATCCATCAGACTGCCAGATGGTGAAGCAAAATTCATCACTCCACAGAATGTCTCCACTGCTCCAGAGTCCCGTGGTGTGCTTTGCACGGTTCCAGCAGACGTATGACATTGCACATGTTGATGTGTGACAGAGTTTACGCTTTCTTTGGACAGCCAATATGACCGTTAAAATGACAGAATTCTGCCCATGTTTTAAATGGTCATATAATAGCTTATATTTAATCAGCAATAAAACACAAACTCAATGATCCAACAAATGTTTTTTTATTTAAGTCTATATCTTTGTGAACTGAGCATATAGGCTACTGCTAGAGCTGCCAAACTTAATTGCATGATAAAAATAACTTTTATTTTAAAGACAATAATCTATTTGCACAATATTTTGTTACCAAAATCATGTTTCCAATCTGAACAAAGGATTTTGTAGCCAATATTGGATTAGTCTCAACCAAGAGCCTACCTTTTCACTTTTAATGTGAGCTTTAATGGGAACAAATCAATTGAAAAACAGAAATCTTCGAGGGGGAAAAACCTTACAAGAACCTGGTTGCATAAGTGTGCACACCCTCTCATTACTGGGGATGTGGCTGTGTTCAGAATAACCAATCACATAAAAAGTAATGTTAAATAGAAGTCCTTACACACTTGCCTTCATTCAGAGTGACTAATTAACCACAAATGAAGTTCAGCTGAACTAGTTGGATTTTCCGGACATTTTCTTAGTTGCGTCTCAGAGCAAAAGCCATGGTCCGCAGAGAACTTCCAAAGCATCAGAATAATCTAATTGTTGAAAGATATCAGCCAGGAGAAAGGTACACAAGCATTTCCAAAGCCTTCGTTATACCATGAAACACAGTCAAGACAGTCAAAAAGTGGAGAAAATATGGCACAACATAAACATCAACAAGAACTGGATCTCCCTCTATAATTGATAAAGACAAGAAGAAAACTGGTCAGGGAGGCTTCCAAGTTTGCAAAAACAAACAAAGTCTCCTAAAAACACATGAGAAAATGTGTTATGGTCTGAACAAAGTTTGGAACTTTTTGGCCCTAATTCCAAAAAGTATGTTTGGCACAAAAACAACACTGCACATCATCCAAAGTGATGCATGTTGGTGGCAGCATCATGTTTTGGGGTGGTTTTTATCTCTCTTGGAACTGGGGCCTTAGTCAGTGTGGAGGGAATTATGAACAGTTCCAAATAGCAGGCAATTTTGGCAGAAAACCTTCAGAAAGCTGAAGAGGAAGTTCACCTTTCAGCACGACAGGTGTATCGTCCGGGCGACCGTGTCTGGCTCTCAACAAAGGACCTGCCCCACCGCCTGCCCTGCCGGAAGCTGGGCCCGCGGTTTGTGGGGCCCTTCAAAGTCCTGAGGAGAGTCAACGAGGTAACATATCGGTTGCGTCTCCCTCCTGACTACCGTATTAACCCCTCGTTTCATGTGTCTCTCCTCATGCCGATGGTGGCTGGTCCCCTCCAGGGGTGTGAGGTTCGGAAGGTCCCTCCCCCTCCTCTCGACATCGAGGGGGCCCGGCGTACTTCGTCCGTTCCATCATCGACTTGAGGCGCCGGGCTGGGGGCCTCCAGTACCTCGTGGAGTGGGAGGGTTACGGTCCGGAGGAGCGGAGCTGGGTTCCGGTGCGGGACGTTCTGGCCCCCGCTCTTATCCGCGGCTTCCATCGCCGTCGACCGGATCGTCCTGCTCCGCGTCCTCCGGGTCGTCCCCGAGGTCGGTGTCGTCACGCGGCTGGAGCCGCGCGTCGGGGGGGGGTACTGTGACAACGACGCCACCTGCTGCTCATCCTCCCCCTGCAGGAGGCGGGCCCCAGCGCTCGATGTCACCGGCCTTCTAACACCACCGCCCATCATCAATCCATCACACTTGTTGTCTTGTTTAGTGCACCTGATCATCATTTAGTCATTACCCCTCCAGTATATATGTTTCCTCTGTTCCCTCTGTCTTTGCGTGTTATTGTCTCACTGTTGATGAGCGCAAGTCAGCTCCTACCATTAAAACATAATAATAAGCACCATTGTCTCTGCATCCTGCTTCGTCTCCGCCTGCCTTGAATGCTGACAACCATCCATCCTTTTGGGTTTTAACATTTCCAGATGTAATTATTTAACAGAGAGCATTTGTCCCTCTCGTTTAACCAAACATAAATACAAAAGGAGTTACTTTTTTGTACTGGCTCCTTGTGAGAATCAAACCCACAATGCTGCTGTTGCAGATGCCACACACTACCAAATGAGCAAAACCTTTTCTAAACATTTGTGACAAAATTATCTTTAGAAGAGAGAGACAGGGAAGACATGAAATGAACATTCCCTGTTTCTGCTCTCCTTGTCTCTTTTTAAAAACTGAATTGGATGATAGAGTTGTATGACCTCCTCTGAAATAATGCGATTGGCTTTGAAAAGGAGATAAATCACTTACTCGTATTTTGTGATACCAACATTGAGAAATCTGTTTTTCAAAACCATACACTTAGTAAAAATGCCAGAAGCAGTTGTCCTTAAAGGAACAGTTTAGGAGATGCTCATGAATTCAGAGTTTGTATTTTTACTGATTAGCAATAATTCCTGTATCCTAAGTGAGCTAAGACACACTTGCATGTAAGAAATTACTGGCCATATTGACATTGACCCAAGGTGGCAAGATATACCATCATCATCAGTGGGTATATCATTTTCATTAGGTACCCGTTTTACCAGCTATATATGCAGTCCTGAATATACTGAGTTAGCTAGGCAGCATCATAGTGGGCTAGTCAGCTAGGTAACCAAAAGCATAATTGCTAACTAGCTAGTTACTGTGTAACTTCACTTATCATCACATAAGCCCAGACTGTCTGAAAAAGTGGATACATTTGTTTTCTTCATGAATACGTAAATACAACTCCTCTATATACTAACATTTTGAATACCATAATAAACAGCGGAACACAGAGATTGCTAATGTGAGACATATTTAGAGCAAGATTGTTAGGAGATGATATAATCAATTGTGTGTGTGTGTGTTGACATCTATTGATCCAAGTAAAGAATGTATTGGAGATCCCAGTGTGTAAGAGCAGAGTACAACATGTTATCGGTTAAGCTATGGCATGTGACTGTCAGAGACAATCACGCACAATCTAGACAATGAGCAACGCATCACGAGACGTAGAGAACGAGAGATGACCAGACTTGGAGATAATGCATAGCTCAGGGTCCAACTTAAAATGTCTGTATAAAAGAGGAAGACGAAAGGCAAGAGTCAGACTCGTTGGTAAGCGGGTCTCCAGATATATCTGTTGTATGCAATAAAGTGCCTTAAATATTTAATCTGTCTTGGTCTATTTCTCTTCTCATCAACTTACTATATTGCAGGTTAGGCTCCAACACTAACTAACTAGTTAGTGACAGGCTTCCTAAACTTACCACTAGATCGGGCGCCTACACTCTCTAGGCAGGCGCAGGACACACTGCTTGGACATTTTGGTACCTAGACTCATTTCTGTAACAGATTACATGGAGTATTGTATATCCTGGTATTCACAACACCCTCAGCTACAATAATACACCACAGTATTTCTTGAATATATTGATTTCCCAATTAAAAGATAAAGGCAGAAAATATTAATATTAAATACTACCCACAGAGTTGTTATTAGGCTACAAAACATACCTGCAGTTACAACACTTCGCTGCTAGCTGCTGTTGGACCTGGATCCATATCCATATTCCCGTCTTCACTTGAAGTTGCGCCTGTCATTGTAATGTCAGATCTATCCATCACCTCTTGCTTATGCTGGTCAACAACTTTACTAAAGACATTTCTCAAGGGCACATATCATTATATCATTTTTGTATACTGTATTGCTTTTCCTTTTTCTGCGTTTCACTGCGTGGACCCAAGCGCAGACTTCACAGAAATAGGAATTTTTGGGGAAACTCAAAATAAGAAAAGCAGGCAAGCAGGCAAAAACACAGGTTGGTAGCAGACGGCATGGGCAAGGTAGCAAGCAAACAATGACTTGAACAAAACCAATGACTTGAACAAAACCAATGACTTGAACAAAACCAACGACCTCAACAAAGGGTGAACAGAATTGGGTGAACTAAATAGGGAGTTATCAAGGCTCAACAAGACACAGGTGCAAACAGTAAGGACAGGTATGTGGTGAGTGTAGGAACACAAACACAAACAAAATACATCTGGGCTATATTCAAAGTAAACCAGAAAACACCGACATATATACGTTCTATGCCATTTAAGCTCCACCTCTGCTCCGGTGTGCTGGAATCTCAAAGTTAATGGCTAACCAGTTCTTATCTTATTGTTAACAGCATAGCACAATAGAAGAAGATGAGGATGGTGGACTGTGTTGGGGTGCAGGCCAGAGTGCGTATTGGTTTTGGTAATGTCCTGTATGGTTTTTGGTAATGTGTTATTGTTAATGGTATTTTTATTTTAAATGCTTAATTTTTTTTACTTAAAGCATTACAAATGTGTAATGACTGTGTTATTGTTGCAGTTACAGACTTAAAATTTTGGAAAGGTTGAGAACCACTTGGAAATTTCCCTTCACCACGAGACACCACTAACTAAAACATCTGACCAGTTCTAGCTGCTGTGTCTATCAAGCCATCTAATGTGTTTCCAATGCTATTAAAAAAAGTATATAATTTTAGCTTGAAAGATGTGGGATCTAAGCATTAACAACTACAATATGAATGTTCGTTTCATTGGAAGTGAATGTGCCTAGATAATGAGAATAACAGAAACCTCTCTGTTTAGATTCTCTCTGTAGGTTGTGCTCTGATAACCACAGGAATGTTTACATTGCCCATTTGGCATGGTGGATACTGTCTTAGCTTTGCTAGGTAAACATGCCCCTCTATGTATATAAGAGCTTTTAACCAAGTGAGAACAGAGGTGATTGAGCCTGTAACATCATGCGCTAATAGACTATGACATGCTGCAATAAACAATTGAATTACTCTCTCCCTTAAAAACCGGGTACGCGAATAATTATTACAACCACTATACAAAACGGCTGATTTCTAACAAAGATGACTAAAACATGTTTTTGTATGTGTTTGATTTGGTGTATTCTGTATTCATATATATTTTAATTAAATCATAATCTCTCAGGTGTTTTCTTTCCAATTATACAAAGTTTTTGCATGTCATCATTCAAATACACATGAGAAGCAATTTCATTTGGGTATATCGATTTAGGCATAAATCTATATTTACATAAAGTACTTGGCAGAAAATATAACTAAACATATGTGTTGTCCTCACATTGCAGGATTCAGGAATCAATTAATGTCAAACCTACATTACCAAATAGTACAATTGGAACACTCCATATTTCCATTCCAGACAGGAAACGCCACGTCTTCGTTCCACCATTATAAAGAAACAATACACAAACGATGTCTTGGCGTTTGGTTCAATTATTTGGAGTAAATCACTGCCATCACATGATGGTGCATATAATAGGTAGACAAATAATATTAACACTAATTTTAATCTAATTAGTGGGTTCTAATCTCACTTGGGACCAGGTCAGAAATGTATGCACTGATTGCCTTCACTAGTGAAACACACTCTGGGGATAAGGCTGTCAGCTTAATGACTGAAATGTAAATTTGTCGTTGGTCTGTTTCACCGCTTAGGACGGGTTCTCAATGATAACGATTCAATTTTCATTCTTGAACCCAAGTTAATTGACAAACATGATGAGTCCAATATACCTAACCAGTTTGCCCACAACCCAAATTATGTATTTAACATTGCAAATTTTAAATGTGATGTTTTTCATGCTGTGCTACTCTTCATGCTATTTCATCTGCCTTGAAATTACTTTTTTCTTTCACTTAGGCAGCCAGGTGAATAGGGGTGATACTTCTTGAAGTGTCTGATGAGGCAGGGTCAGTAATGTTTTTTGCAAAATGTTAGATTTGTTTATGCTCCCAGGGCCTGTTGGAGGGTTTTCAGGCCACATGTATAGCTGTGTAGAGGGCAGGAGAAGAAAGCGAGACAGAGGGGGAAGTAGATGAAGTGGGATGACAGGAGGAAATACAGAGGTGGAAGTAGATGAAGAGGGAGGACAGGAGGAAATAGGAAAAATGGGACAGATCAGGGAAAAAGACATGGAGTTGATGGCGGTAGTTGTGGTTGGACACAGTGAGAGAGCCCAGATGGAAGAGGTTGAGGCAGTGCAAAATGAAGTAGGACCAAATAGGTAAGCTCCTAAATAGAATTGAAGATACAGAGTGATAAAGCAGATACTGTCATTGTACAATTAAAGAAACATAAAAAAAATCCTCAAAACATAGATGCAAGAAAATTGTTGTGGCATTCATAATTAGGAACTACAGTGTCATACTCAGTTCGCAAAGGTAAAAAGACATCCTTATAATATTTTTTATTCAAAATTGTTTAGTATTTCAGTTAGCTTTCTTTCACATGTTGAGGTGTAAAGGTTTTTGTAAACCATTTCGTTTTTTTTTTACAGAATGCCCATTCCATCAGTCTTTGGACATTTTCCCTGTGAAATCTGTTTCCAAAAGTCAAAGTAAATATACCTGAAACAATTGAACAAGAACAGAAATTGACTCATACCGAAGTAGGGAAATGTTGCATTTTGCCACAAATTATAAGAAAAATGGTCAGCTTGTTTGAAACATTGGCTCTCAGAGTCATGTGACTGGACTCTAATCTATACAGACGGAAACAAAATGCTTTCCTGAATTATTATTAATATACTAGCCAGTTTTCACCATTTGTATGTTTCAGCAAGAAGACATATCCCCCATGTTGGGATCCTCAGGAGCACATCGCAATGACCCTTTTACGGTAACCTAAAGACATTCGAATAAATAAAGGTGGAATTTGTACAGTTCTTTTCAGAAGTACCCAATTCATTCAGTAATGTAGTCCGTTGTTTTATAAATATGAATAGGGAATTTAAGTGGTATCACTCATTTTCTATTAATTATTAGTGATTATGTGTCTCAGCACAACAAAGTACTTTGAAGACCTGGAAATCATTTAGCTAAATCAACAAATCCAGATCATAGAAATGTTATTATTTAAGAGTTTAAAAGCGCAGTTGGTATGGCTTGAATGTATTTTGTAAGAGGGCTGTAGATACATTACTAACATCCCCAAAAATACTATTTGTATGAAATACTATACTAATTGTATGAAAAACCAACTTGGAACTGGTGTAGCCAGTTCCAAGTCTTCCCCAAAGATTCCCCATAGACTGTGTGGCTATGAGATGAAAATGGCTGCTCAACACTGTTCTTGGAAATCTGCTGTCTGTAGAATAGGGTTGGGCAGCCCTGGTGTATACAATGGCCACTTCATTAGATGCACATCCACTTCATATGAAACCAGTTGAAACCTAATGAGTAGTTGAAATGTGATAGTGTCTTTCACTGGCAAACATATAGGGGCCTCTTGGGGCTAGTAATTATCACAGGATGATGCACCCCTTTCTAGGCACAATATTTTTCAGAGCCCAAGTTTGATATCAAAGTCTAGTTCACAATGTACCTTAAGCAAAAGAGAACATTTTCAGTTCAGCAGACAGTATTTTACATTGCTTCTGGGTTGTTCCTTGTCTGTGTCTGCAGATGGAACATTAGTGCATGGAAGATCAGGAGCCAATATACATGTCAGACGCTCGGAGGAGATAAAGACAGGTGAGGTGAGAGGCTGTAACCTCTGTAGTTAATAAACAAATAAAATTGCTCACCACATAGTGAACTGCACGTGTTAATTTTAAGATGAGCCACTATGTCTGACCTGAGAGGAATGTTTAATGGTTTTTTTTTAAATAAAAAATATCTTATTGTGTTTATGCCACTGAATAGTTTGGTTTTTATTTCCATTCCTCAAAGAACTATAACTCCTAGTGTAATGTCACATATTGTAATATTGCCACTAGCAACAGGGTAACCATTTTTGTAGTTTTTATTTTCCATTTCAGATATTATACTGTAATCTCTTTACGTGTCCAAACTGCTATCAAAAATAACTAACTTTTCAAAATAACATATACACCTAAGGAAAATATACAGATACGGATAGTTGCAAAGTGTTAATGAAATCCCCCCAAATCCCTCAAAAATAACTTGACATCTAGGTTTTGGTAGATATTGCATGTGCAGACATATTTCCAGATTACTCATAGCTTGCATACAAATGTTTGTGCATTAAAGCATACAACAAAAATTAAAATAAAGATTTATTATAGATTCACAAAAACATGCATCCTATTAATCCTAAATATTTAGTTATTTTACTATAAAGTTGAATTACCATTTATGTAATTTAGACATGGCAGTTATCCAGAGTTACTTACAGTAATTTTCATACTTTTATGACAAATATTTAAGTACAACTACGGGAATGTAGCTCCAGTTCTGAGAGTGGAGCCTCCTAGAGGGGCTTTAGCTCCTAGTAGTTAACCCAGGCCGCATCAGTGGCCCGTACTGAAAACTCATTATGCAAGATGCAACAGCCAATCAGGGCACACTTGCCAATATATAGGACCAGCAAGCCCAGAGAACGCACTCTCAAGTTTATTCAACAACAAACTTGTGGGACGGCAGGGCAACAGGTCTACGGGTCTCCGCTCCACTCATATAACCGGAGTCACATTCCCAGTAACTAACGATATATGTCATGGAGCCCCGTCCCCTAGAGGGGCTTTAGCTCCTAGTGGTTCACGGCGGAGCAAGTGAGCCAAAATAGTACTCCTTGCCGAACCAACCAGTAATGCTCGCAGGGTCCAGTTAGCAACCGTCCCCTAAAAAATCCCAAGACGAAACATCCCAAGAAGCTGACAAGGTCAGAGAAGGGACAATCGAATGCTTAATGATGAGAAATCCTCTCACCCAAGCCAACCTATGACCATAGGCCACCCCAGGGAGAAGAAAGGATGTTGAGGTCAAGCGAAAAGGAACATACACCTTCCACCTAAGCACAACAAAAACACTCACTACACATCGCGAGATGAGGGGCATGGGGATATATGGCAAAAGACAACACAAGGAAAGCCACAAGTTGGTGGCGATCCTGAGCCTAAAGCATTGGCATGCAGGGGCAATACCAATAATCCACACAAACAACACAGTTATATAGTGCTGGGTAGAGAATGAAACAAGGAAACACGATATGCCCAGCAAAATTCAGAGACCCCAGGCCAGCTGCGCAGAGGACTGAATGAACAAGGGATGTGGGAGACACATCTAGCAAATAGAAACGGACCAACGCAGAAGGCGACAACCACGAAAACCACAACATCCTTAGTTACCCTGGCTGTGTGTTTGCGGGTCATTGTCAAGCTGGAGGACCCAGCCAAGACCCATCTTCAATGCTCTTACTGAGGGAAGGAGGTTGTTGGCCAAGATCTCGCGATACATGGCCCCATCCATCCTCCCCTCAATACGGTACAGTCATACTGTCCCCTTTGCAGAAAAGCATCCCCACAGAATGATGTTTCCACCTCCATGCTTCACAGTTGGGATGGTGTTCTTGGGGTTGTACTCATCCTTCTTCTTCCTCCAAACACGGCGAGTGGAGTTTAGACCAAAAAGCTCTATTTTTGTCTCATCAGACCACATGACCTTCTCCCATTTCTTCTCTGGATCATCCAAATTGTCATTGGCAAACTTCAGACAGGCCTGGACATGCACTGGCTTGAGCAGGGGGACCTTACGTGCGCTGCAGGATTTTAATGCATTTCGGCGCAGTGTGTTACTAATGGTTTTCTTTTAGACTATGGTCCCAGCTCTCTTCAGGTCATTGACAAGGTCCTGCCGTGCAGTTCTGGGCTGATCCCTCACTTTACCTCATGATCATTGATGCCCCTCGAGGTGAGATCTTGCATGGAGCCCCAGACCGAGGGAGATCATATTGAACTTCTTCCATTTTCTAACAGTTGTTGCCTTCTCACCAAGCTGCTTTCCTATTGTCCTGCAGCCCATCCCAGCCTTGTGCAGGTCTACAATGTTATTGCTAATGTCCTTACACAGCTCTCTGGTCTTGGCCATTGTGGAGAGGTTGGCGTCTGTTTTATTGAGTGTGTGGACAGGTGTCTTTTATACAGGTAATGAGTTCAAACAGTTGCAGTTAATACAGGTAATGAGTGGAGAACAGGAGTGCTTCTTAAAGAAAAACTAACAGATCTGTGAGAGCCGGAATTCCAACTGGTTGGTAGGCAATCAAATACTTATGTAATGCAATAAAATGCGAATTAATTATATAAAAATCATACAATGTGATTTTCTGGATTTTTGTTTTAGATTCTTTCTCTCACAGTTGAAGTGTACATATGGTAAATATTACAGACCTCTACATGCTTTGTAAATAGAAAAACCTGCAAAATCACCAGTGTATGAAATATTTGTTCTCCCCACTGTATCTCTGGATGGTATCTAGAAGACTTTTTCTTTGTAATATTCTGAGTGACCTGGCACCTTTTGTTATAATCTGAAATAGAAATTCAATTTTGAGACAATGAAACAGCATGCATTACCCAAATAAAAATATGCTTTCTAAACTGTAGAACATTTACAAGTGATGGTTATCCAGTGAACTATGTTTACACTTCCCATACCATTCTGTCTGTAAAGGTAATGCTTCTTGTGGTGAATGCTCACAAAAAGCTCTTCTATGGAATGTTGCAAACCATGAACATCACCTCTATTGACTGAAGTACCTCCTAAATGAGAATGTTGGAACTTTTAGTGCAGACAGTACAGATATTGTCTCCAGACATACAGTGGTGTGAAAGTGTGCCCCCTACCTGATTTCTTATTTAATTGCATGTTTGTCACACATAAATGTTTCAGATAATCAAACAAATTCAAATTTTATCAAAGATAAAACAAGTACAAAAATGCAGTTTTGAAATGAAGAATGTCATTTTTAAGGGAAAGCAAAATCCAAATCCACGTTGCCGTGTGAAAAAGTGATTGCCCCTCCGTGAAAACAACCCTGTGGTTTATCACACCTAAATATAATTCCTCTAGCCACACCCAGGCCTGACTACTACCACACCTGTTCTCAATCAAGGAATCACTTAAGACTTGCCTGACAAAGTGAAGTTGACCGAGGAGTGACCCTGGAATTAACGGAAAAGGGACAGCCTCCACAACTCCTTGTCTTACAGATTCCTTGTCTTACAGATGTAGATGTAATGTTCTGTAACCAAAGACATTTGTATTACTAGGTGTAAGTCTTAATAATACTATACATTTGTTTGCTCACTTCAAATTTACAGTAAACAAAATGTAGAAATCTCATTTGAAAGGCATCTGGGTTGATTGTCTGGAACAAAACATCTTGCAATCAATTTTACAATTACTAAGTAGATGAATGTATGATACACAGATATTTAACTTTTGCAAAAATACATTTTACATACAAATAAGTACAATTTATTCCTAGACCGAAATTGTTAGATTCCATGCTTTGATTCACCCCCCCCCCAAAAAGAAAATTGGTATGCATATTTGTACAAGCTCTTCCAAAGTGCTTTGTTCTCTGCTCTAGCATTGCCAAGAAAGCTTATTAATAATAATAATAATATATTAAACTTATATAGCACATTTCAAAGACCCAAAGACGCTTTACAATACATACATAACAAACAACAACAGATAGAGTAATGAGACAAACGGTAGCTAACAAAACAAAAACAAAGAGGGGGGGTGGGTCAAACACATGGGGCTCGAGCTAGGGATAGGCTTGTTTGAACAGATGTGACTTGAGGTGGTGAATGAAGATGGCAACAGATTTGGAGTCAAGGTTAAAATGTGGAAGTGCAGCCCGTAAAAAAGCCTTGTCTCTAAAGCTCCGCAGCTTGGATCGAGGGATGATAAGGAGGCCAGGAGTGGCAGAGTGACCTGGAGGAATGGTATTGAACAATAAGGTCTAAGAGATGGAGAGGGTGGAGAAAGTTGGTGGAGGACTTTATACGTGAGAAGAATATTTTTGAAGTCAATGCGTTTAGAGGTTGGGAGCCAGTGGAGTTCTAGTAGGATGGGGGTGATGTGCTGCCAGGATTTTGTGTGTGTGAGAAGTCATGCTGCAGAATTTGTAGAGATAAATGCATGTATTAGGGTTTCAGCAGCAGTGTGGGACAGGGAAGACTGTAACTTGGCAATATTGCAGAGGTGAAAGAATGAGGATTTGACTGTCTGTTTTACGTGTTGTTCGAATTTGAGTGAGGAGCCCAGAACGAAACCGAGGTTGTGTGCATGAGGGGATGGAGATACAACAGAGTCATCAATAGTGAGGGTGAAGGTGTCGGATTTGGTTAGTATGGAGTTTGTACCAAGTAATAAAAGTTCTGTTTTGTCACTGTTAAGTTTGAGGAAGTTCTGCTGCAGCCAGGTTTTTATTGTTGCCAGGCAAGTTTCAATATGAGACAGAGGAGGGTTGGATTTAGTGCTGAGGTACTGTAGATCTGAGTGTCATCAGCATAGCAGTGGAAGTCCAATTTAAGGTGACGGACGATCTGACCAATGGGGTGGATGTAGGTAATAAAGAGCAGGGGCCCAAGAGCGGAACCCCGGGGGACACATTGTGTAACCACAGTGGAGTCAGACTTATGACCATGGACTGAAATGTTGTGAGTACGTTTGGTGAGGTATGAGCGTAGCCAGGAAAGCGCTGCTCCCTCAACACCCAAGGCTTTGAGTCTGGTGAGGAGGATCTGGTGATTGACTGGGTCAAAGGCAGCACTCAGGTCATGCAGGATAAGGATGTTGAGGGTGCCAGCATCAGCAAAGACAAGAAGGTCATTAACAACTTTAAAGAGGGCAGTTTCAGTTCTGTGAAGAGGTCGGAAGCCAGATTGAAAAGGCTCAAACAGACAGTTATTGAGGAGGTGGCATTGAAGTTGGGTGGCAACAGTCCTTTCCAGGGTTTTCGCAAAGAACGGGAGGTTGCAGATGGGGCAGAAGTTATTGAAATTGGTAGTGCACAGGCCTGGCTGGGTGTGACAACAGCATGTTTAAAGCTGGAGGAGACGATTTCATGGTAGAGAGAAATATTTACTATTTGAGTGATGTATGGACAGAGAGCAAGCATATAGGCCTTAATGAGAGTGGCAGGAAGGGGATCCAGGGAGCAGGTAGTTGTTTTTGGAGATAAAATATGTTTTGTGATAAATGGTGGGTCGACTAGGGTGAAGGTGCTCAAGAGGGTTTGCATAACAGGAGAGGGAAGGTGGTTGAGAGTGGAAGAAGGAACTGGGGGAGATGGGTTAGCCAAGGAAGCATTAATGTGAGTAGTCTTGTCCTTAAATAACTAAAGAAAAGAGGTTGCAAGCACTGTGAATGGTGTGGAGGGCTCACTGCGTTGTAGGAGTTTGTTGATAGTGGAGAACAAAGTCTGGAACAGGTGTTGATGGAACAAAGTCTGTGCTTGCATGGTGGCTGGCCATTACCCAATCTTTACAAAGTCATTGACTTCTGGAGCCCAATGCTTATAGCAACGATTGCATGTCCGCACAGGAACATTCAGATCATACCGGCCAGAGAGTAGATAAAAGACATAAAAGAAACGCCAGTATTGTCTAGTATCCATAAATCAAATGCATTCTTCCCATTTATGCAAACTAGTAGGATCGACCTACCAGCAGAGACTACAACGTCAACAGGTCACAGGAGAATATCCTTTGAGGAAAGGAAGTTTGCAGGAAACACTACAAGAAAAAAAACATAATCAGGATATAACTTAGTTAAGTCTTGGCAGTGTATGTACTTTTTTTTACAAAATGCAAGATTATGATGACATCTGTTAGAAAATAAAATTTGGCAATCAACTGAGACACCAACCCTGTTCACAGTTGCTGTATGTCTTCATGTAGGATCATAGACTCGCCTGGAGCAACAAACTTGTTATATCCTTGTAAAATGGTTTGCCTGTTGTGCAGTGCTTTCTGCTAATGCAGCAAATGATCACATTCTGCACAGAACCAGTCTAAAGGCATACATTCCCTACAACAGATGACAGCTACTCCTGAGCCACCGTGGTTACATGTCATCTTACTGACATTCTCGGCCAACAAGTGTTCCAGGTTCTGTGGCCTTGCACTTTGCCAACATTGTTGGACTACCTTCTGCCTCTGAATCCAACTGGACAATGATGGCAGTTGACTACTGTCATAGACTTGTGCATCAAGGTTCTCAGAGTCCCGCAATATATCATGAAGCCTCTGCATAGTCAAATCTTCAATGACAGAAAGATGTATACAATGGCAAAATAAATCATAGCTATAAATCAATACAAATAAATATTTTTTTCCAAGGTCTCCATTTTCAGTTGGATGGACAGTAGATCATAAAAAATGTTTAGGGGACTATGGAGCAAGTTATGTAGTATTCTTTTCAAGGTTTTTTCTTACCAGCTTCTTGATAGAAGGTAGAAACTGAGGAAGAAAATGTTGACATCGAGAAACAGCAACTTGGACTAGGAAAACCTTTTTTGGTGGTGAAATAACATATCATAAGGCATGCAACGAAACACCTACATTTGAAATTAGGCATCAGTGTTAAAAATACATATGACAAGGAAATTCGATTTTGACTAACTGTGACATAATATGTCCCATCTGGCACATTTCTGGGTATGGACTGTTTTAAAAGGCGTGTGGGCAAGGTGAGGTTTCTTACAATTCGTTCACATACTCCGTAGCTCAAAGGCAGGGTATTGGGTCCATGTCACAGGAAGGGACACAGGAATCTGGCAGAATATGGCCTTAGCAGAAACTGATATGGCTGCATCTATTATGTAAGGCTGAACACCCCTCTGAATATTCCTAGCTGCTCAAAGCCTTTGTTAATTCACACATTTGTTTATGGAGCCGAGCAGAATCAAACTGGTAGTTACATTTTCCTCTATACCGAAGCTTCCTTTGGAGACATTTATCCGGCCGATGGCCAATTTGTTGGCAGGTGTAACATAGTAATGTAGAGAGGTACGATTTGATGTGATCAGGAGCAGCAGGAATAACAGACACAGATTTGAGATCTTTGGATTTCTTATCAGAGCTAAACTGTTTATTCTAGACAGCCATATGAATTCTGAACAGCCGATTGTCCAGAGTCAGGAAATCTGACCGGTGTTCATATGCTTGGTACCTCGGAGTGTGATATACGCGGACGGCATCAGGTACATGTCACCTGCGGGAGAACTCCTCAAGAGGTGAAGTAGCTTTATAGGAACTAGTGTGAGGGAACAAGAGCATTTTGCCCATAAGGTGGTGGGGAAATAGAGAATGGAGCATCACAGCAATCGCTGAGTATTTGTTCACATGTTAACAACATGTTCTGACCCAGACTCTTGGTTTGGTTTTGTTTGGCCTAGACTAAGTTCTCAGGATCGCACCAACTCATCTTTCACACCTGTTCCCACTCACCTCTTTACCCACAGTATATCCACTACTCTCTGTCATTCCTTCCCCACCGGATCATGGTCGAATTCTACATGCGCTTCTCTGCTACCTTTGAGTCTTTATTCTGTTTGGATTTTCTGTGTACCGACTCATTGCCTGTCCCCGACTTCTCTGCCTGCTCCCTTCCTGTACCTCTGCTGCCAGCCCGTGCTTCGACCATCTGCCCGTCCGCGACTACTCTGCCTGCTCCTCGCCTGTACTTCTGCCTTCCACCCGTGTAGCGACCTACTGCCCATCCCCGACTACTCTGCCTGCCACCGGTCTGCACCCCCACCTCCTGTCTGCGAATCGGTTTCCTGCCAGACTCCGATCGCCTTCTCTCTCTCTCTCCCCTCGCTCTTTCATTCCGCGATTGGGTCCCTCCTCCCGTTCCTGACAGTATGATCCGGTCAGCCATGGACCCAGCGGATTTGGTCGCCGTTCGTCAGGCAGTCGCTTCTCAGGGTGGGGAGGCGCTGCGTCGAGGAGTACACCATGGGAGGTGTTGTGTTGAGGAGTACACCATCGAGTTCTGCACCCTCGCCGCGGAGAGTGGATGGAACGGCGAGGCCTTGCAGGCGGCATTCATCAATGGGTTAAACGACCACCTGAAGATGAACTGGTCTCTCACCCCAAGCCAGATAACCTGGATAGCCTTATCGCTCTGTCCATCAGGATGGACAACCCTGCCCGGGAGCATAAAAGGGAGAAACAGCCGGGGGCACCGCCATCGCCGCCTTCTGGACCCGTTGCTGTGGGGGCCAGTTCTCCTCCCTTCGTGCCCACCTCTGATCAGAATCTGGACATAGAACCTGTGCGCCTGGCCGGTGTTCGGCTGGATGGGACAGAACGCCAGCGTAGAATGCACAGCAACAGCTGCCTGTACTGCGGCCTCCCGGGTCATTATATCGCCTCCTGCCCCCAGAAGGCTGGTAGGCTGACAGCCCCATTGGTCTCCGGTGGATGTGTGGCCAGCATCTGCCACCACGGCCAGCGTCTCAGGATACAAGCCCTGATTGACTCCGGAGCTGACGACAGTTTTCTGGACTCTGTCCTGGTCTCCCAACTAGGGCTCTCTGTGGACCCATTGCCAGATACCATCGAAGCCGTTTCCCTAAACGGTAGACGTTTGGCCAAGGTCATGTCTCGGATGGAACACATTAAGTTGTTGCTTTCTGACAATACGTTTCCTCGTCACCAGTTCCACCCACATCCTGCAGGTTTTGGGGTACTCTTAGTACATAATCCTGTTATCGACTGGGCAGCGGGTGGCATAGTCCAGTGGAGTTCCGCTTGCCACGCCAACTGCCTGCGGGCGGCCGGGCCCCCAGACTTACAGAACCAGACTACCTGCTCCCAACCTCCCTACCTGTCTAGAGTGCCCGCTGTTTACCACGACATTGGGGAGGTGTTCAACAAACAGCGTGCACTTTCATTAACTCCCCACCGACCTTACGACTGTGCTATTGAGCTGCTTCCCGGCTCCACCTTTCCTAAGAGTTGCCTCCACAGCTTCTCCAGGCCCAAGAGAAAGGTGATAGAGAAATACATCAGGGACTCTCTGGACTCGGGCAGCATCCGCCCGTCCTCCTCCCCTCTGGCTGCGGGGTTCTTCTTCGTTGGGAAAAAGGACGGATCACTTCGTCCCTGAATCGATTACCGGGGCCTGAATGACATCACAGTTCAGAACAGGTATCCCCTTCTGCTGATGGATTCCGCTTTTGACTCCCTCCAGGGCGCCACGGTTTTAACGAAACTCGATCTGTGTAACGCCTATCACTTGGTGAGAATCCAGGAAGGGGACGAATGGCTCATTGGTTTTAATACGCCGATGGGTCACTTCGAGTACACGGTGATGCCATTCGGCCTTACTAACGCCCAGGCCGTCTTTTAAAACTTAATCAATGAGGTATTGGGGGACATGATGGGGCGTTTCGCCTTTGTCTACCTGGATGATATCTTAATTTTCTCCAAGGACCTAACAAAACATACCCAGCACGTAAGACAGGTTCTTCATCGTCTACTCGAGAATTGGCTGTATGTCAAGGCAGAGAAATGTGAGTTTCATGTTCCGACCATCTCCTTCAGATGGACCCGTCCAAGGTGAAGGCGGTTTTGGAATGGCCGAGGCCAGACTCCAGGAAGGAGTTGAAATGCTTCCTGGCGTTCGCAAACTTATATCAGCATTTTATTCGCAATTACAGCCGGGTCACGGCTCCCCTAACTGCCCTCACCTCATGCACAATGCCTTTCGCATGGACCTCGGAGGAGGACGCTTTTTGTGACCTCAAGGCACATTTTACCTCCGCTCCTGTTCTCACACAATCGGATCCGTCCCGGCAATTCGTGGTTGAGGTGGATGCCTCGGAATCTGGAATTGGGGCAGTCCTGTTCCAGCGACATCCCGATGATGGAAAACTGTGCGCATTCCTGTCCCGCCGTCTGTCTCCTGCTGAAGCCAATTACGATGTAGGGAATCGTGAACTCCTTGCTTTTAAGATCGCCCTCGAGGAGTGGCGCCACTGACTGGAAGGAGCGGAGCCTCCGTTCCTGGTCTGGACCGACCACAATAATTTAGAATATATTCGATCCTCTAAGCGCCTGAACCCGTCAGGCCAGATGGGCCATATTCTTCAGACGTTTCAACTTTACGCAAACCTATAGGCCGGGGTCATGGAACGGCAAGCCAGATGCCTTGTCCCGTGTTTTTTCGAGGGTGGAGGGGCCATGCGCCCCACCCAACGAAATCCTACCCAAGGAATGCTTGATCTGCGCTGCGCTCTGGCGAGTAGAAGTGGAAGTGAAAACAGCTCTCCTGCGCACTCCCGGGCCTGGAAACGACCCCCCCGGCTGTTTGTATGTCCCAAACTCGGCCCGATCAGCTGTTCTGAACTGGGCATATGCATCAAAGCTGACATGCCATCCCAGTCTTGCCCGCACCTTGGCATTTCTCAGCAGGTGCTTCTGGTGGCCCCCTATGCGTAAGGACACCCAGGAATACATCTCTGCCTGTCCAGTCTGCGCACAAAACTAGAGCTCCAAACGGCCGAGCTCTGGTCTCCTGCATCTCCTGCCCATTCCACACCGTCCCTGGTCCCACCTGTCTCTGGATTTTGTCACCGGTCTACCCCTCTCCGAAGGAAACACAGTCGTCCTCACCGTAATAGTCCGGTTCAGCAAGTTTGCTCGTTTTCTCCTATTGCCCAAACTCCCCACCGCCAAGGAGACAACAGCCATCCTAGTGAGAGAGGTGTTTTGTCTCTTCAGTCTCCCCACCGACCTGGTCTCCCACCGGGGTACCCAATTCACCTCAGCGGTATGGAAATCATTTTGCCTTGCCATCGGCACCACCGTCAGCCTCTCTTCTGGTTTCCACCCACAGACCAACGGTCAAGCCTGAACGGACCAACCAGTCCTTAGAGACCACCATCCGCTGTCTGGTCTCTGCAAGCCCCACCACCTAGTCCTCCCAGCTCCCTTGGGTGGAGTACACCACAAAACCCTTCCTACGTCCGCTACAGGCATGTCCCCGTTCCAGTGCCTTTTTGGATTCCAACCCCTGGTATTCCCGTCTCAGGAAAGGGACCTGTCCGTCCCCTTCGTCCGGGCGCACATCCGCTGTTGCCACCGCACCTGGCACCGCGCCAGGTCCTCGCTGCTTCGGTCGTCCGGGACCTACCGAGCGAGTGCCGGCGCCAACCTATTTCGTGGGGGATAAAGTATGGTGGTCCACCAGGGACCTGCCCCTGTGAACTGAATCCCGCAAGCTCTCTCTCCGATTCATTGGTCTTTTCACAGTGGCCATATCAACAACCCAGTAGCGGTCTGGCTAAAACTGCCCCCATCCCTCAAAGTCCATTAGACCTTCCGCATCTCCTGCTTCAAGCCTGTTCTCCACAGTCCACTCCTTCCTCCTCCTCCGCATCCTCCCGCTCCCCGGGTCATAGACAGGGGGCCTGCACTCTTCCTTTCTGCGATATTCTGCGATTCCTTCCTACTCCCGTTCCTGACAAGTCTGGTGCAAAACTGGCCTGCCTGCAGTCCAAACCTTATATGAAACAAATAATTCAACAAAGGAGACCCCAAACCATTGAGCTGCTGAAATCCTATATCAAGCATGAATGGGACAACATTACATAGTATTGGTAATAGTATAGGAGATGCAACATACATTAGTAATAAATGTGCTCCTGTCCCAACTGTTTTGAAACAAGTAAAAAATTGGCATATATCTTTCCAAAAACAATAACATTTCTCTGGTTCAACATTTGATATCTTGTCTTTGTGCAATGTTCAATAAAATATAGGGATTAAATGATTCATTGCATTCTGTTTGTATGTGTGACACAGTGTCACAGCTTTTTGGGAAATTTTTCTTTTTTAATTATTTAATCATTTCAAATTTACTGAAACAAAAAAATACTGAAGCAGTACTGTTGTTGATGGTTTCTGAAAAAAAGAATGTTTTACTGGGGTGATTATTTCATGCTTTTATAAGTGACTGTACAGGTGAAGCGTGTCCACTAGATGGCGGTGCTGGTGTTATTATCAGGCCTTCTGGACTGATATGAACAGACAAGAGTAGAACATGTGTAGTTAATGTGGTCTCATTTCTCATCTCTCGTCAACTTCTCAAAACAAAATAGGATGAGAAAGCTGACATCTCTTTTGAGAGTCATTTGCATAACGCTAGATACCAGTGATGTAAAGTTGGGTCTGGAAATATTTGGACACAGACATCACTTTTGACACCAATTCTGGCTCTGTTCGCTACCACAATGGATTTGAAATTAAATAAACAAGATGCAATTAAAGTGCAAACATTCAACTTTAATACAAGAGTTAAACAAAAATATTTAAAATTAACGCAATCATAAATACATTTTTCATTTTGAATACTTTGTCGAGAATCCATTGCAGGCAATGACTGCTGGAAGTGTGGAACACATGGAAATTACCAAACACTGGGTTTCCTCCTTTGTGATGCTTCGCCAGGCCTTTACTGCAGGTGTCTTTAAATGGTGTTTGTTTGTGGGTCTTTCTTTTTTAAGGTTTGTCTTCAGCAAGTGAAAAGTATGCTTGATCAGGTTAAGAACAGTTGATTTGCTCGGCCATTGCAGAATAGTCATATGTTTATTCAGTATTTTTTGTTTCATTGTCCATCTGTAAAGTGGTGCTGTCCAATCAACTTAGCTGAATTTGGTTGAATCTGAGCGGACAATTTTATCCCTGTACACTTCAGAATTAATCCGTTGGCTTCCTCTTCTGTCACATCATCAACATACACTGGTTTTATAGATGATATAAGAGAAGCCATCACAATTCCTCCACCGTGTTTTGCAGATGATGTCGTATGCCTCAAAACAATGAGCCGTTCCAAGATTTTTCCATTCTGGTACAGGTGGAACTTAGCTAAATTTGTCCAAAGAATGGTGTTTCAGAAAGGGGCTGGATATTTCAATATTATTTGGCTAAGTCTAATATGGCCTTTCTATTCTTGAGGTTTATGAATGGTTGAAAATTGTGGTGGAACACTGTAGACTCAAGAGAAGACTTCTCTTCATGGTTGACTTGGATAATGATATGTCTACCTCCTGGAGAGTGTTCTTCACTTGGCTGGATGTAGTGAAGGGGTTTTTCTTTACCATGGAAAGGTCCCCACGATCATCCACTACTGTTGTCTTCCATGGACATCCAGGTTGTTTTGTTTTGCAGAGCTCACCAGTGCGTTCTTTTTTCTCGGAATGTACCAAACTGTTGATGTGGCAAATCCTAACATTCCTGCTTTCTCTGATGTTTTTCTTTATTTTGCAGCCTAAGGATGGCCTTTTTTACCTGCTCTGAGAGCTCCTTTGTCCGCATGTTATGGGTTCACAGCAACAGCTTCGTGATATGAATACCACACTTGGAATCAACTCCAGACCTTTTACCTGCTTAATTGATGACAAAATAATGAATAGCCCACACATGTCCATGAAACAGCTTTTGAGTTTATTGTCCAATTACTTTTGGTCCCATGAAAAAGAGGGGGCAACATAATAAAGAGCTGTACTTTCTAGGCCCTTCCTCTAATTAGGATGTGAAAACACTCCAAAAAATTATAAAAACTTGTGTTAGTGTCCAATGTCTAGTGTTCAGGCTATTATGATGTTCTGTGTTTCATTGTTGGTTCAATACTTTTTTTGTACGTTGAAACAAATTTTTTCTCAGTTTGGTTGGCTAAGACTATATTCCAAAAGGGTAAGACCTTGGATGATGTTGATATATACACCGTGGATATAAAAAGTGTAACCATGCCTGTTAAAATGCCATGTGTTAAAATATTTTTTTTTAAATAAAATAAATCATGTCAGAACTTTTTCTACGTATAATATGACATATAAAATGTACAATTCAATTTAAAACAAACAGAAATCTTGGAGGAAAATAAGAACTCACACTGACCTGGTTGTATAAGTGTACACATCCTTAAGCTTATTCTTTGTTGAAGCACCTTTTGATTTTATTACATCACTCAGTCTTTTTGGGTAGGAGTCTATTAGCATGGCACATCTTGACATAGCAATATTTGCCCACTCTTTGCATAAGTGCTCTAAATCTGTCAGATTGTGAGAGTACCCTACAAATGTTCAATTGGATTCAGGTCTGGGCTCTGGCTGGGCCATTCCAAAAGCTTCTGGTGAAGCCATGCTTTTCTGGATTTGGATGTGTGCTTTGGGTTGTTGTTGTGCTGAAAGGTGAACTTCATCTTCAGCTTTCTAACAGATGCCTGAAGGTTTTGTGCCAAAATTCCCTGGTATATGGAACTGTTCAATAATCCCACCTCCCTGACTTGGGCCCCGGTTTCAGGTGAAATAAAACCGCCCAAAGCATGACTCTGCCACCAGCATGCTTCACTGTTTGTATGGTGTTCTTTGGATGATGTGCAGTGTTGTTTTTGCACCAAACATACTTTTTGGAATTATGGCCAAAAAGTTCAACCTTGGTTTCATCAGACCATAACACATTTTCCCATGTGCTTTTTGGAGACTTTATGTTTGTTTTGGTAAACTTCAGTTGAGCTTGGATGCTTTTCTTTGTAAGAAATGGCTTCTGTCTTGCCACCCTACCACATAGCCCATTCAGATGAAGAATACAGGAGATTGTTGTCAGATGTAGCACACAACCAGTATTTGCCAGAAATTCCTACAGTTCCTTTAACGTTGCTGTAGTCCTCTTGGAAGCCTCCCTGACCACTTTTCTTCTTGTTTTTTCATCAATTTTGGAGGAATGTCCAGTTCTTGGTGATGTCTCTGTTGTGCCATATTTACTCCACTAGATGATGACCCTTCACTGTGTTTCATAGTATGTCGAATGCTTTGGAAATTATCTTATACCCTTCTCCCGACATATATCTTTCAACAATGAGATCCCTCTGATGCTTTGGAAGCTCTCTGTGGACCTAGGCTGAAACGCAACTAATAAAATGTCAGGAAACTCCTACTAGAACAGCTGAACTTTATTTGTGATTATTCAGAGACATTTAAATTATAGCAGGTGTGTAATGACTTCTATTTAATAGTTTGAATGTGATTAATAGTTTGAATGTGACAGCCACATCCCCAGTTATTAAAAGGTATGCACACTTATGAAACCAGGTTATTGTAAGGTTTTTATTTTTAATTTTTCCCCCTTGAATATTTCTGTTTGAACATTTCTGAAATGATTTATCCGTCCGATTTTTTACATCACACAAATCTGTAATGTTAACAAGGTATGTAGACTTTTTATATCCACTGTAAGTCAATTCGGTCAAAACTTCAAAAAACAATGTTTTGCAGAGTGACTTTGAATTAGTATCTCAGGGAAATTTTTTATCAATACTGTACAAATATTTGCACTTACGAACAGAATAGATAATAGCACATAGAAGTGTGATTTATGAAACAGTCCTTGCATGGGTAGGAGATCACTTGATAGAACCTATCGTTCATAAGTCTTATTGGTCATTGACAAACGTGTTTATTTACATTTAAAAATGCCCCGTGTTACCTATTGATGATCATAATCATCACTTGAATATACAATGCCGTAGCATAAAATACAACAAAGGAACCAAACAGTAACTCTAAAATTTAAACACAGGTTGTGATAAAGTGTGACATGTTCTGCCGAATACCGGTTCCTGTCAGGAACGTCTGAGTGCAAGAAAGAATGGAGCGGAGTCTTTGACTTTACTTGTTTTAATACGTGCGCTGACATACGCTCAATTAACCATAGAGACAATAACACACAAAGACAAAGGGAGCAGAGGGAACATATATGTCAGAAGGATTGTGTAGTGGGATGAAGCGGACCAGGCGTAGGCAGAAGGTTGCAGCTCGATGTACTCTTTAATTGTGAACAAACATACACAAAACAACAGAACAGAAAACAAAGAGCACCGAGGTAAACTGCAAAATGTAAATGAACATAGATAAACATACTACTACTTACATCCACCGACATTAAACAATGACTCA
>JACXGJ010003423.1:0-53940 GCA_016801105.1 Esox niger
CTCGGAGCCTGGTTCCTGTCTAGGTTTCTTCCTAAATTTCGGCTCTCATAGGGAGTTTTTCCTAGCCACTGAAGTTCAACACTACTGTTGTTTGCTCCTTGGGGTTTTAAGGTCGGGTGTTTTGTGAAAGCACTTTGCGACAACTGCTGATGTAAAAAGGGCTTTATAAAATAAATTTGATTGATTGATTGATTGACTGTACTGTGTGAGAATGAAAGTTTGGGAGTGTGTCATTACACCAGCTTCTATGATAAGATTAACATGTTCACTGTCAGTGACGTGAATGTCCAGGGTACATATCATTGATCAAAGATAAATCATGTAACTTATTTTTCTAGTTAGCAAAAACTTTAGTGTACTGTGTGAACACTAACTCTTTCCGAATGAACACGTGGATTGATACAATTGTGAACAAAATTGAACAGTTAACACACAGGTAGTACCCATTTAGTTATATTACGAAAATGTTTACTTTATTTCAAGGAATACGACATACAACATTGTCATGTTCTTTGAGATGAACACCACTTGTCTTAGTTTGGAGTGTTTTAGAGTAGTTTATCTGCTTGCAATGCAGCTTTGTGATGGGGGTACATACGGTTTGCATTCATGAATATATACTATGCTATCAACGCTAATTAGTGACTGAGAGAGCTGAATAATGGATTGTTTTAGAAAATGACTACGTGTCTGAAGGACCAACTGTTAAATAGGGCACTATCACCGAACTAACCATTTAAATACGCAAAAAAGAGGCAATTACGGCCTCTTCATTGTTGACATTTTTGCGGGTACTATTTAATGTGTAAAGTGGTCAGACAAGGTACACGCATTAATTACCTTCCGTAAGGAATTGTGCAAACTATTAAAAAAAGTGTTAACGTTAATATTAAGACAGAACAAATATCAGAACAGTTTTCATTTAGACTAATTTATTTCAACTAATTATACGTGTGTGAGTGGATGTGAATGTAATTTAATGCAATTGTCAACTGATTATTAAAAACGAACGTAAAGCAATAAATAATTAAGATATTAAAAATATTAACGTTTACGAGTCTGAAACCCAGCACCGTAGAATAGGCTACGTGCAGGCTACTGTCTTTGATGGATAGGTGCTGGTGCCTCTCCCTTGTCAAGAAGAACATTGATTTTTTTCAGCTCTAAATGCTTGATTTCTCTTGCGTTCCATTTTTATTTCAAACAATTTCCAAATATGCTTTTTATTTCCAGTTAGCCAATCATGTGTTGATTGCTATATGACTTGAGTAACATATTACTCTACATAGCAACCGGAGGAACTGATAATTTGATGTCACGTAATCGATTTCCGGAGATTTGCTGGTTGGATAATATCCATTGGCTGGACATAAATTATCGTCCACCCTAAATGTCACTACTTCTAGAATTACATTTTCCGACTGAAGCATAAGTAGTAGTAGAATACATCGCCAGCGACATATGCTTCTGATAGGTAATCAAGCTCTATGGACATGCTGTATCGTCTTAAGGCTGGATGCAATATTATACCGTCATAAGTGCCCCGTTATCGGGAAACCGAGCCCTAGTCTAAATGTCCCTGATGTTTATCAAATTATATATCTGTAATTTATTAATAAATGTAAGTATGTGTTTTTTTCTAAGTACATTCAGTACACAGTTCAGTCAATCGGACTCATGGTTTACATTATTTCCATGCAATTCATGTCTTGTACCAGTTGACATGGAAAGGCAAGACTTTGAATGTCAGCTAAAGAGACAACTACATGGAATACATCAAGATGTATGAGTCCATCCTTTAAAATCTCTTCACACTAGCCACCCCTGTGTGCATGTTTCTGTGGGGCCCAAAAGCAGATTTTACAGCTCTCTCTTGTGGCAGCCAGAAGAACGTCAGGAAGCAGACCTCAAAGACCAATTTAATTCCCCACTCTGCCCCCTCTGCCCCCCACTCACCGCCCCTAGGTTCCACAGTCTAAGATGTTCTCCTCACAAATAGATTGTATAGATTTCCTACCATTAATACGCAGATTTTACACTATTAGCGACAATCATTATTCCTCAGTGTTTAATGCCCAGAGGCCTTTCTCTCATTCTACAACTTTCTGTTACGCTCTTTTTAATTCTCTCCCTCAATTCCTGGCCTTCGCTCTCTCCTTCTCTCCCTCACTTTCTCTCCCTCTAAATTTCTTTCTCGTCACCCCTCCCATTCCCCTTCTCATCTGATTTGAAAGGTTTTAACACGCTGTGGGAAACTGCTTATGGGCTTAACATACCTCAAACTACTGCCTTCATGCATCATTAGAGGACACCAGAGCATGCATGTGTGCCTGTGTGTGTGATGTACCACATCAAACGTAAATGCAAGCACCTGCTCGAAATGTGCACATTTGTGGATTTTTCACTATGAAAGTTTGACGTAGATGAACAACGCGTGTTACCAGACTAAAGATGAAAAAATAAGTGTCAATTTTAACACATTCCGAAAGTACATGTAACTAGACTATGGTGCCTGTGTGTGTGTGTGTGTGTGTGTGTGTGTGTGTGTGTATGTGCGTGTGTGAATGTGTCTGTCTGTGAGAAAGTGTTGGTAAGGCCATGGTTTTACAGTAGCACCCTTTATTGTATTCTGGGGTTGGTGTAGAGAAAAGCTACGCCTGATGCAGTTGTTCTGTACATCAGGGCTGGCCAAACTTCCTTCTGCACAGCTTGTCCTCAGGACCTTTGTTGGTTGAACGAGATGTGTCAATTTATGGCTCAAGCAAAAGCCTGCACACCGAGGAGCTCTCCAGAAGGAGGTGTGGCCATCTCTGCTACACACTGATATATTATGATCCTGTACAGTAGCAAAGCTCCAACACGCAACAAACTAAGAATAAATATATTCACAATTTCCTCTAATATTTTTAGGAGATAAAAGCATCAAAAGGTACCTCCTTTAAAATATAATAATTGATAGTTAATACAAGTGTCTTTCTCTTTTCGAAATGCTTCGTCCTGGATTTAAGTCCTTTTTCCCATGTATAATGTATTTGGGTAATATTTGGAATCCACTGAAGTGACTCGATTGCCATTGTCCAATGAAAGGAAACATTGTAGTCAAGTCAAGGTCTTCATTATGAGTTTATACCTGTGTCTCATGGTGATCTCTCATTCCGAAGGTCAGAGGGTCCCTTAACATCCACCAGAGAACAACATTTTCCCAGAGCCCTATTCGAACAAACACTGTATGTTTTCCAGTAAAAGATAGAAAATGCTAATATACAAATGCCAAATAAACTCTTACAAATGAAAATATACTCATCTGTCTTACAAATGCAAACATACTCCTCTTTCTGTACACAGGAGGAAGGCTACGTTTGAGTATAATCCGGAAAATACAGTTTAAGATTTTGATTGAATAGGGCCCCCAATCCAGCAGCTCCTGGCGGTTAGTATTCAAACCTCTGTTTAGATAAATAGATCTGTATTCATAGAAAAATAAGCCTTGAACACATTGCTGGCTCCTTGCAGGCCTCAATCAAATAACTTTGTCAAATACTTTGAAATTGTACTTGGGCTGTTGCTGAATGACTTAGCCCAGTACAATTGAACCAGAGGAATTGCCCGTTAGCGTTCACAAAATGAATCCAAGCTCACCGTAGCCAAAGTATTTGACACGTATTAGACCCAGGTCTGGCGGCTAGTTTCTAAGGCACTTGACTGTCATGTCTTCCTCTTTCCACAGTAACACCAGGGCACGAGAGTCCTGGGTAAACAGACTTCAACACCTCCTCCATGTTGTTTTCATATGGTAAAAGATTGTATGCTACATAAGACTGGTATTCTGTTTACACCCCTGTTATGTTCACTGCCGATCCCTTTCTTATATCTTCCCTGTCTCTTTCTCTCTGTGCCTTTCCTTCTTTCATTCTCAGTCTCTCCCTTGCTCGCCCTTTGTGTTTCATGATGTTGCTGGGATGGCAAAGCTACAGTGTCCATCATCAGCAGGTCTTTAAAGAGCTAATAAGAACACACACCCCCCTCTCCTTGTGATGCTGTGAATAAAAAAGCCTGATACTTTGTCATCAATTGTAAAAAAAATAGAAGTTGCTGCTCTTAGGCACTGATCTAGGATCAGCTTACCCTCTCCAAAGACTTATCTGCACAATCAGCAAGGAAAATGCTTAAGTGATCATTTATCAGTGTTCAGGGAAAATGTCATCATGGTCCACAAACAGCTCCCCACATTTCAAAATTTTCAGGACCTAACAGAGTGTCCAAGTTAGTTCTTGTCTTATCATCGCCAGCGTTGCCATGGGAACAGTATCCATTAGAACTGATAAGATCTGTCCAGGACCTCCATGTAATCTGGTTTGGTCCTGAGTCTAGCTCTGAGCTCTCGGGGAAAATCGGAGTCCTGGCTCTGATTACCACTGGTTGATCCTGTACCCGCTGTCGCGCTTGTAACCACAAGTGATTGGTTGGAACTGGTTTCCTGTTTGGGCTCGGGAGGCTCAGGAGGGTGGGGATATCGCGGTGGCGGAGGGCGTGTGTACCTGTCCGGCAGGTCCCGGAACTCCGGGACAGGGGTGGACATTCCCGAGATTCCGAAAAGGCAGTTAACCAATCCCACTTTAGGGGTGGGGCCCTGGCTGTCTATGACCGTCGGGCAGAGGATGCCGTTTCCGTGGAGATCAGAGAGAGCAGGTCCCACTGCCCCGGCAACTGTGCTGATGGGGGAGACGGGCGACAAGGTCCACTCTCTTTCTTTCTCTCTCTCCCCAGCTGAATGATAACTTCCCACGCTCCCTTTCTCTTTGGACCCAGGGAACAGCTGTAGCTGCTCCAGTGGATGTTTCAATGCCGTGTTGTCCTCGTCCTTATAGACCCGGTTACTGCATAGGTGTGTGGATTGACTGAGGTTGGGGACAGGCCCGGGCCCGCTGGGGAGGATGCTGTCATAGATATGGTTGTGCTCCGAGGCGGACAGAGGGGGAGGGGTCTCAGGTAATCGATGGTGCTGCTGCTCGGTGAAAATCCCACACTCCATCTGGATGCCGGCCAGATCCACCTCTCCCTGTCGCCGGAACGGCAGCTTGTCCCGTTTCCTCATGGCGTAGGCGATCAGCGCTGCCGCCGCGAAAAACGCAGACACGAACAGCACCAGCAGGCTGAGCACCAGCACCGACAGAGGGATGGAGGCCTTGGACAGGGGATCCAGGGGACCGGGCCCTGGCACGGGGTAACCGGGAGGTGTGCCACCATCCGGGGCTGTAGAGCTGTTCCGCACCATCTGGTTTTCCTCTGGGGATTGGTGAGGACCAAGGTCTGGACAGAGCAGGTCCAGGGAAAGAGAGCGAAGATCTGTACCTAAAATGAAATTTCATCACATAAACAAAATAGAAAAGAAATATAGCAACGAGGGTAGGACAGCCATCATATACAGCTCTGGAAAAGCTCACTCAAAACTTTCCTTTTCAATTTTTTTGGAAAGGAAAGAAAAAGGTGCAGTTGTGTCTCATTTTTTCCAGAGCTGTATGTTGAGCAGGAATGCACACATGGGCAGTGACAAGTGTGTCGCATGAAGGGGACTGGAGTATTAAGCCATATTGTGATCTAGTCATTGCAACAATGAGCACCCGTACCTGCGGTCTCCTCTGGAGAGTGACAGACCACCTCCCCCACCACCACCACTGCACTCAGGCCCTCCAACCAACGCTTCAGAGGGGCAGCGTCACACCTGCACTCCCATGGGTTCTGCTGCAAGTCCACCTGGGAGAAGATGATAATCATTTTGGTAGTTGATTCACTTGGTTTACAACAGAAATCTGATTGACACAGACACACAAACACTGGCTCTGTGCGCATTCCCTATTCACACGTGCCTGCCATTCAAATGTAATTAAAACTAAAATGTTTCACATTAAATGTACCAGGTAGAAAATGTATTGAGATCATAGTGAACATACCATTTGTATAACTTATATAATTAAAAATAAATGATCATAGTGTTTTTAATACAGAATTATATGCATAAGCACTGTTGGTAGGAATATTGTTCCCCTGTCAAGACAGTATAAAACAAAAACATTAGCAAAAATGACAAGAAGACATCTGCAGTTAATGTTTCAAATCAATGTTTAAACGTTTTCTTTCTGCAAAATAGTTCAGAGTACCTGAAATATTCACCACTTCAACTTTCTCACTGGTTCGTCTATCAGTTTGAATTCACTTATTGTCTCCTTTTACTCGCTTTAGATAATCACAAACCTATTCCCCAGCACCCTAAACCACCCTAGACTAACTAATACAATTCCGGTCTCGTTTTGTAAGGGATGACAGGGATGAGACAAGTAATGTTGTTGTTTCAATTCAGACCTACAAACGTTTGAGGCAGGATTCTACATATAGCTCCGTTCAGTACCTTGCTCAAGATTACCCTGTTTGTGAAATTATTGAAGACAGGTCTTCGAACAAGAAACCATTCTGTTACTGGCCCAATGCTCTAACCAAATCATGGTACATCACCTACAGCCCCATGTCCTCCTTCACCTACCTGCACCAGTCCGGTAAGGTGCTCCAGCACTCCCTCTACGGGCAGACTGAGGAAGTGGTTGTTGCGGAGGTTGAGGCGAGAGAGGGCAATGCCCTGGAACACCCCAACTGGAAGGGACCTCAGCAGGTTGGCGTTGAGGAAGAGCAGCTGAAGCGACGGCATAGAGCTAAATGTTCCAGCCTCCACCTCTTTAATCTCATTGTATTCGAAGTACAGGTACCTACAGGGAGAGATTAACATACAGTGAGTACAGGAACCTGTGTGTCACGGAAGAAGATGAATTCATACTAACGGACACAGTAATGGACTCATAGTTTTAAACTCACAGTAATGGACACAGAGTTGTGGACTCCTAGTCATGGACTCAAAGTAATGGACACTGTAATGGACTCATAGTACTGGAATCACAGTAATGGACACAGAGTGATGGACTCCTAGTCATGGACTCCCAGTAATGGAATCATAATAATAGACTCATAGTAATGGACTCATTGTAATGGACAGAGTAATGGACACAGTAATGGACTCATAGTAATGGACTCATACTAATGGACACAGTAATGGGCTCAAAGTAATAGACTCAAAGTAATGGACACAGTAATGTACTCAAGTATTGAACTCAAAGTCAAGGACTCATAGTGATGAAATTAAGCAATAAGCTCAAAGTACATAATGAAGTCATAGTAACTGACTCTTACTAATGGAGTCAAAGTAATGGATTCAAAAGTAATTCACTAATAGTAATGGCTCAAAACTAATGGACTCAGTAATGGAGTCAGAATAAATGACTCATAGTAATGTAATCATAGTAATGGGCACAAAACTAATGGACTCAGTAATGGAGTCAGAATAAATGACTCATAGTAATGTAATCATAGTAATGGGCACAAAACTAATGGACTCAGTAATGGAGTCAGAATAAATGACTCATAGTAATGGAATCATAGTAATGGTCTCGCAGTAATGGAATCATAATAATGGAATCATAGCATTGGAATCAGTAATAGCCTCACAGTAATGGAATCATAGTGATGGACTCATAGTTATGGTCTCATAGTAATGAACTCAAAAGTGATGGACTCATAATAATGTCCAAAATAGAATAAAAGCAAAGGAATAAGCATATCTTCAGATATATCTGTGGTTGCATTCTTAGATGTAGGACTGACTGGTGGTTTGGTTGTTAAAAGGTCCTACTTAAAAAAAATTAAAGGGTCCCACATGGTACCCAAAAAGGCATTTTAAGAGATGGAAAAAGGGTTCTATATTGATTTTTCAGCTGTTCCTGTAGGAAAACCAAATGAATTCCAGGTTTTAAAAGATTCATGGTAGAACCGTTTTTGGTTGCAGTAGGTTCAGTTGCTAGAATATTTGTCGTTACAGATTTAATGCTAATATATTCCAATTGAAAAGATTTAGCCATGATACAGTTTTAGAGCATAAATAATAATATCCAACAAGTAGTAAAACCGGATTGGTTGTGTACTGTGGATACAAATGTCTTGGTGAGCCTCCCAGACCCTTTTTGCCCAGGGTTAACAACATACAGCTCCCATTCAGAAAAATTCCCACTCTGGGTAAAGATGAGTAAATCAAAATGTCTTTGAAAAACTATCCTTGTTGCTTATTAGCATCATCTTATATGCAGAACATAACAAAATGTTCTAATAAAAAACATTAATGTATAAATATTATTTTTCAAAAACTTGTCACAATTATTGGCACCCCTTCATTCCTTCATTTAGTACTTTGTGCACCAAGATAACATCCCTGAGTTTTCTTCTATATTGTTTCATGAGGTGGGAGAATTGAAGGCCAATAATTTATACAGAATCTTTCCAGATTCTTCATTCCGTGGCCCTTTCTCATATATCTTCCTCTACAGCTCACCCAACAGATTTCCAATGTCAGCGGACTGGGATTGTCATGGTAAAATAATTAATCTGTGGTCAGTGAGCCATTTCTAGATGAATGATTTGGAACATTGTCCTGCTGGAAGATCCAATGATTACACAATTTTAGCATCCTGGTAGAGTCAGACAGATTGATGCCATGTATCCTAACCATGTTCCCAAGGCCTTTCGAGCAAACCACACCAGCAACATTACATACCCACTACCATATCTCACAGTGGGCAGTAGTTCAGAATAACCATTCCTCTATGGCAAAACCACTTCTGGTTTGTCTTTTCTGACCATAGAACCTGGTTCCAGTCAAAGTTCTCATGACACTTAGCACTCCAGGAGCTGATGTTTATTTCATAATGAGAGAGGCTTGCTGGTATGGAGGTGGCAACTAATTGTAATTTTGGAGGCTTTGTGACCCCATGGTTCAACCAGCATCTGCAAATCTCTATGGTCATTGGAGAATTTCTTACCTCTTGAGCCATAGTATTACACGCAAGATCATCATAGCTCCAACTGTTTTCAAATTATTCATTATTTGCCCAATATTGGAGATATTGGAGACTAAAGACATTTGGGATGTCTCACCTCATATTTATACCCCAGAAAAACAGAAATCATAAATACCCAACCTAATTTTGCATGTATGATAAAGCTGATAAACAACAGTGCAATTTTTTTCTTTTTTCTTTACCAAAAATTCTAGAGGGGACTGTATGTTGTTGATTAATATCAATTCATTATTAACCTCTGCAGTACATCTGCAAATCCCAGATATCCCCTGCATTAGTGCCACTGTTCAAGATAGCACCTTCTTTTCCAAGAGTGTACCTGAGGTTGTATAGTCCCAAGAACATATGGGGACTGAGCCTCTGCAGATTGTTGCCATTCAGGTAGAGACTTCTCAAGGTTGGCAGGCTGGAGAAAGCTCCCTCCTGGAGATCCAGAGAGAGTGAAATGGAGAAAAAGAAGCTAAAATACAGGAGCGTCATGCCCATTGTTCCACAGGGCCTCTTAATTTTACAAATTTGTATGCTGAAAATCTGGGTTATAGGCCTATTGTTTCCTTTTAGCATAACAAATGCAACAATAATCAAACATGGCCATCAGAGCTCCCTGTTCATAACGCTTCTGGCTAAAGACAACCTGAATAAAGGAGATTCGGTTGTTTCCCAGGTGAAGTAGATCCAGGCTGGAGAAATTCCAGAAATCGGACTTATAGATCCGCTGGATGAGGTTGCCGCTGAGGTACAACTTCCTGCCATTTAGGGGGCGTGGTGTGAGCTGGGACACATTACGAAAGTTGCTCTCCTTACAGTTTACTGTCAACCCTAGGTCTGGAACAACAATAACAATATAACTTTATTTGCAGCTTTTATAGAACATTTCCACCCATAGTATTGTGCATTAAGCACTTCCAGTAGGCATGCAAGTTAGTTTATGTATTATGACATCATCAGGCGCAAAAGACTCTTCCTGCCTCCTTTGCATTTGACAGTGTGAAAAACAAATAGTATCAGGCTTTGACAATTGTAGCAGGAAGCAGAAGTCACCCTACTAAGCAGGAAGTCACCCCAGTGTGTGTGTTGATGTCAATCTGGTCAACTAAACCTGTACCTGAGATGTGGAGGTTACAGGTGCACCCCAAAGGACAGATTATGGGGATCGGGGGGCGAGTCTGGTACCCCGCAACTGGAGGGGGCTGGTTGGGAAGAAGACTACGTTGGGTGGGAGATGTCTTCGAGGGCCGGGGGCGCTTGGTGGGCCGAGGAGACCTCTCTCTCTCCCTTCGCTCTGCTGACGACAAAGTTGATGAAGACGACGTATGTGTGTTCTGATGGTGAACCATGGAGGATGGCTTGGTGGGTCTGGGCCTCCCAGGGTTGGGGTTTGCTTTCGGGACAGAAGCAGGATGCTTGGGAGGCTGTAGCCCTCCGTCCCTCTCTCCCTCCTTCTCCTTCTCCACCTCGCTGGCGCATAGCTCTTTGCGTGGTATCTCCCTCAGGTCTTTCCCATGCAGGTGAAAGGGGTATTCACAGGTGATGTCCCCCACCACTGCCGTGTACGGGATGTGACCCAGCCAGGTCTGAAGCTGGACCGCCTCACAGCCACAGATCCAGGGGTTCTCCTCCAACTGGAGCTCCATCAGGCTGCGGCCCACGTACTCCAGAGTTCCAGCATAAGCCAGGCTCTTCAGACGGTTCCCCCGAAGGTCCAGGTGGGTCAAAGACACAGATCTGGGGGATCCATTGGATGCAATCATAAGGCCAGGGGTTAGTTCCATGCCGTGATGTCATGCAGGAAATGTGACTGACTGTCAGGGTGCTAAGAATATACTGGCCTACAGTGCGGTGTGGGAAATAAAGGCCTGTGAACGTTTAAGTGATAAGGAGCTAAATACCTGAACAGATGGGGGGGCAGAGCAGGGATGAGGTTGTCGTTGAGGATGAGTACGCGTAGTTTGTGCAGGTTGCGTAGCGCCCCGCTGTCGATGCGTTTAATCACATTGTAGTCAGCCTGTAGGTAGAGGTGGCCAAGATCAAGTCACAAAGCGTTAGCGTTTCAGACGTTCTATACGAACAGGAGGTTCAACAGATCACCTAACATCGATGACAACCGACCACAGTGATTATTGACGGTTGATTTCACAGAGACTACGGTTGATGACTGATCACTGTTGTTATCATTTATGATTGGACACAGTGATCGTGGACGATGACTGATCACAGTACTTACGGATGATGATTGGTCCCAGTTTTTTAAAATGATCCTTATGGGTTGTAATTTTGGAAGACACACCTGCAGGTATTCTAGTGCCTCAAGGCCGGAGAAGGTGTCGTTGCGGAACACCTCAAGTTTGTTCTCATGGAGGTAGAGGCGTCTCAGTGTCCCCAGGCCATGGAATGCCCCGGCACGGATGTCCTGCAGTGCGTTGTTGCCCAGGTTTATCGCCACAGCATTGCCCTGGTGCAGGAAGCTGTTGCTATAGAGACGCCTTAGGGAGTTTCTCTGCAGGTTGAGCTTGAATGGGCGGAGCCAGGACTGCGACACCTGATTGGTTGATTGGTTAATTGATTTAATTGGTCATAAACGAATACGAATGTGTCAAAACAGACAGTGTGCTATGCTACACATTTGCGGTAGGTTGGATTATGGTAAAGCGATTCAGTCACCTGGCTGGCGTTAGTGAAGCCTCGCCCATCACAGTGCACGTGCAACACACCCTCTTTGACCTCGCAGGTGCATGGCTCAAAGCACGGCTCGTCGACCTCCTCCGAACCATCCACCAGAGGGGTGTGTGTGGAGGTGGGCGTCGGGGTGTGTGTGTGAGTGTGTGTGTGGGTCGGGGTTACACACCCCAGGGCTACAACAGTCAGCAGGGGGAACCACTGCATCCTGCCTCTGTAGCCTCTCAGCCCAACCTAGGGCGTCGGCACACACCCACCCCTCAACGCACTGCAGACAATAACACACACACGTACAATTGTTAATTCAATCAAACCCCGGATGTTTCTGCATGCAACTATATGTCCGGGTTATGTTGTCCAGTGGACGCAACCTTTGATCACAATCACTCAAAATAAATCTACCAGAATCAACTTGGTTTTACCACAGTTCAACATAATTACCGTTTTACAGGCTATAGTTATTTACTATTCATAAACCAGGTGATTCGAATCATGAGTGCTGACTGGCCGAGAGCCATGGCACATAAGACTGTATACCATGAGGCATGACGTCCCTTAACGTTTACTGTCCTAATAATGTGGATGACAGTTTCTTAGTAGCAATAAGGCACGGCAGGGGTGTGTTGCATTTTGCCAATATACCATGGCAGAGAGCTATATCCAGACAGAACGGTGGTATACTGGACACATACCATACATCCTTGAGTCTTATTACTTAAATATAGTATAGCTACACCGTCTATAAATATGGCTCATTCTGCTGGTCAGTTCACCTAAAGCTCCAAGTACCAGACAGTGACGTCAGTAAACACCCATTACATTCACAAACTATCAACAGCCATCTAAACCATTAAAATAAATGAGGATGATCACCATGATAATACAGCAACTAGCTTAAGAGAGGATCATAAGGCCTCTTCAGAACATAAGAGGCTGCTTTTAAACAGACATAATGACAGTCAGAGCGATGCTGATGATTATAATGAACTAATATATAATAAACATGGGGCCCAGTGGATGAGAGAAGACTGCACCGGAAGACAAGAGATGCAATCTCATTCTCTGCTCTCAGCAGCAAAATAAGGTCTAAATCAGGCACCTTGGTTTGAATGCCATCATGCAGAAGATAATAGGCTGCTAATCAAGAAGCAATAACAATTAGAAGCTACTAGTTCAGAAGTAAGCTTGTCCTCAGGCTCAATTGTTACTGCATCTAGACGGACAGCGAGTTGGCCTGCTGGATGAGATTTGTCGGAAAGCAGCTATAATCACTGAAATAATTATTCTCATAGCAGTAATGAAGGTTAAAATAATGATACAGTAATAATACTGACAAAGCAATAAAGACACAATAACAAATAATGAAAACAATAATACTGTAATAATAAAGAAAGACAACGACAGAATAAATAAATATAAATCAGTGGCTGAGAAAATACTGCATTAGGATAAACTGAGAATGTGAGACCGGATCAGATGCCAAAGAGAGAGGTGATTATTACAGAGGGGAGGGGAGACAGAAGAGAGGAGAGAGGGGAGAAGAGAAGGGGAACGGAAGGAGAAGAGGAGGAGGGTCATAGATATGAAGAGTTGAGAGCAGGAGAATAAGATGAGAAGAAGAATAAGAGAGAAGAGTAGAGAGGACTGAGTGTCTCATGAGAAGAGCAGAGGAGGAGCAGACTGTTGTGCTGAAGAGAGAGCATTGATTGCGTAACCAAGAGAAACCGTGAGTCAGTCAGTCAAGGCTGGTCTCTCTCAATCTAACACACACACACACACACACACACACACACACACACAGAAAGAGCTCCAAGTGAAATGTCTCAAATCTATTGATATTGATTGTATCAAAAGCCTCCCCTCTCCCTGCACGCATTGTCCTTTTGCTAGAGAGAAATAGCAGAAGACAGAGGGAAAGAGAGTGAGAAAAGAGAAATAAAGAGATGAATCTAAGAAGCACAAGAAAGGCCTGAGAGAGACATAATCAGGCATGTTTGTCTCTGGTTGTCCATAGATGCTGTGGCCAATTTGTAATGGATGTTTCTACCAAATACATGCAGGTTTGTATATTTAGTGCATAAATACAAGGAATTTTATAGCTTTTCTACATCATGCTGTCAGAAAGGTATGCTGCTGGACCTGTATTTAAATAGCCATATTGAAATACTGAAATTCGACCCTTATAGAGAAAACGACCGTCTGACCTATAGACAACACTTTGTTTACTTGCTCTATCAACTTGATTGGCAAATAATTCTCCCCCTCTCTGCCCCACAGTCTCCCTGGCTCATTTCTAATTTCCACTATCACTCTCAAATAAATCTCAGACATCCATCCACGCATCCAGGATAGGTGTGGTTTGTTTTACTTTGTCGTTCTTTAGTGACTCCTTCCTTACCCTGTTCTCTATTCTATGGCCCTGCACCTTGGCGACAACCAACCAGCAAGGACGCTCGGCAGCTGCTTATTAACACCCATATTCATGTCACATAATCCCAGCGTCTACCTTTCCTTACCAAGCCCTCTGTCCAACCAGGGCGGATTCACAGCTTCCCATGCGCGGCGCAACCTGGTCCCTCTCTCCTAGAAAAACCATCCACAACGCACCATCCATGACCAAGGCTGTGTATAGCTACATCCAGCCAAGAACATCAATTAGTAACATTACTGCGCACAATTGTAATTATATAATTAGTGCGTGTCCAATTAAATAGTCATTAATATAACCTATTAAGGCACACTGTGTGGGTGGATAAAATCCTTGGCAGAAACGCAATCCATTTATATTAGGCTTTGTCCGCCTCCCCCCGCGACCCCCCACCCAGACTCCCCCTCCCACTAGAGCTAGAACCGTACAGCGGCAGTTGAACTGCAGAGACGCGGGCTTTACTCACTCAGGTCCCCGCGAAGAAATCAACGAACAGCGGATCGGAGACTTTATGCGTTGGCTGACGACATGTCTGTTCGCTTTTCAGCCGCACTCTTCCCTATCTCCTTTCCTCTCCTGGAGCGGTTGAGGCAGATGGGGGGAGCAGGGGGGACGTGACAGGACTGCAATGTGGAGGAGAGAGAAAGAGAGAGAGAGAGATTGCGATCCGTAAAAAAAGAAAAAAAGCTCAGCTTTAGAATGCAGGTCCGCTCCCCTCTCGAGCGCTCAACAGTGCTGCCCGCGGGAACTCAGCTGCGGCGCGGGACTGCCACCGAACACGCGCGTGATTCTGCGCGGATTATGTGGTTGAGGAAAACGACTAGTCTCTCCGTATTTGATAACCGGGTAGCCTAATTAAAGAGAACAAAAGGAATGAAAACACAAGGAAAGGAAGGAAAGGATGACTGAGTGGAATGAGGCGGGATACTGGCAAGATACTCGAAACAGAAGCTGGTTAGATTTAGTGTCCCCATCTCTTGACAGAGAGAGTGAGAGAGTGAGTGAGTGAAAGAGAGATAGAGAGAGTCACAGACAGAATGGTTGTTGGGGGGGGGGTGCATAGAGGGAAGATGTTTCTAATTTACCGGTTACGCGCATTTGGCGCTTGAAACAGGACACATGATTTTCGCGGTATATCTGTTTATTATTACTTATAGCATAAGAAAATCAGGATAAGCCAAGGCAACTCGCTAGGAAATAATAGCCTACAAATGGGGTGGATCCTGCAACCTGATCTATTTGAAGTCAAAGTTTGAAAGTCACCTGTTAATTCGGACCTGGCTCTAAGGTTATACAGAATCACGTAGGGCAATGATTTACACAGGATGTAATTGTATCTACAATGTATCTATTGTAACCCAGTAGGGTTAATGTAATTACACAATCTTTTACATCCATCCTTTTACAATGTCTGCCACCATGGATATACGTTTATTTTCAGTGTATGTTCAAAGCCCAGGGGCAGTAAAGTGACCTGACATCTGAATTACTTGTATGGTACAGTAAAAAACTATATATTTTAGTAATTTTTCTTAATTTTATTTTTCTTTAATGGTTTTGTCAAAGGTTCATATACAACCCATTAAATAAAATATCCCATTTCAAAGCAATAATTATTAGAAAAATATGGTAACTAGTCAAATATACCAAAACCAAGAGCGGAAATATTAGCAACATGGGAGGCTGTACCAGCTACTAGCTACAATATGTGGCGACAGGTTGCCAGCCTATGACTTAAGAGCATTGGGAAGGTTGGGAAGGTTGTTGGTTTTTATCCCAGAGCCGATAAGATGAAAAACCTGTTGTTCCGTTTTTAAGCTAATTGTTATTTTTCTGCTTAAACTAAACTGCTATTTAGTTTAAGCCTTTAAGCAGTTAACCCTAATTGTGCAAGAGTCATGGTAAATAATGACTAATTTCTTGGTTCTGAACCAAATCTACAATCTGGGTTATGCAAAAAAATTGTTTATTAAAAAATGCATATAAAACACTTTGTGAAATGGGACAAGATACAATTTCAGATATCAGACACCTGGTAAACTGACTTCTCACACTTGGTTCAAACTAGATCTTAAACCTTGTCCCAGGCTACTTCACATTCTGCTTTGCGGGAGGCTACTTCATTCAAAGTTTGCTTTGCGGGAGTTACTATTGAATGTTTTTTTCATAAGAAAAATGTTGTGTACCATAACAATATCGGGTTTAAATGTATTTCCCAGTTTGGCTAAGGCATGAGGTTAATGTTACTTTTAGGGTTAAATATAACATTTAATTTTAAGAAGACAAATTGTAGAAATAAAGTGGGTTTATGACATTATAGGTATGGAAAGTATTGACAAGCCCTCACACTCTCGTTAGCCCTGTGCTATTTCTGTGAAAAATGCAATGTCTCAACATAATGATGCATAATTGCATTATTTTTTATTATTATTAATATGAATGGATGTTAACAATGTGCCATTCATAAAACTGTGAAACATTTAAGCCAGGTCATAACATAGAAATAATCTGGTTACTGGGAGTTAATCACTGGTGGTGAATGACAGGGAGGGCCTTGTGTAACAATTACTGTCACCACAGCCGAGGCATGTTAAGCATTTGAAGCTACTGCCGCTGGTACACAAGTACAGCTGCAGCTTGAGGTTGAATGTTCAAATAAAGCATTAAAATGCCTGAAAAAATATATAAAATGAAAGGTCCTAGTCTTTTTATCAATAATTACATGTGGGTTTGATAGTTGTCACACCTTGTGGTTACTCCTACGGGAGGAGAGGTCAACGCAGTCAACGCTTTTCTCTGTCCTGGCACATTCACGGTGGAACCAGATCCTTTGAATATTGGACAGCAAATCCCAGCCCCTTTTTCCAAATATGTATGAAACTCAGTTTTTTCTTAGAGTATCTCCAATAAATCTGCAGTTGTTCAAGCACTAGTCTACCTTTGCTGATGGCTACGTCATGGAGTAAAATGTTATTGCTTTCACTTTGCTGTGTGAATTTCCCACCAAGCTTAAGAGGAATGTAAGTCACTTTGGATAATAGCATCTGCCAAATGACTAATTTCATGTAAAATGTAAGGTAACATGTAACAATGTACAATTTTGGTGTGAGTTATTAACATCAACAAGTTACTTTCAAATAAATAATTATTCAATATTACAGTACATATTGGAATGAATGAATTCAAAATTACCAGCCTACACTTCCCTCATTCCAACTGTTATAATAGATTTAGCTACAACCTGATGTTACAGAAATACAAGTATCTACTCAGTTGTTAATACACTTATCCCTGTGTTAGTTACATAAGAATCAGGGCAGCATAATATATCAGTCTTTAAATGTGACCATATTCTACATTCTCAATTTGATTACAGATGAGGGCTGTCGAGAGATAATGTAATGTTGACCCTCAACAAGGCATAACATTTAAAATCAGAATCAAATGTTTCTATTTAATTCAGAATCAGGTGCTTCAGAGGGGGACATTGTCTAAAGCTGATGTTTTAACATTGAAAATGTTTAACATATATTTTAATGACTTTGTTCTCTATTAATAGATGAAAGAACATGGCAAATATAGAAAGCCTGCTTGAATAGTAGTAGGCTGGATACAAACTTATGCTGCATTGAAGTATGTTCACCAGAGGTTTGTGGCTTTAACTGTGAGACCATCCTAGGCAACGCGTTAAGTTGTCCAAGCATGGCCCTTATGCAAGGATGAGGGCTTGTGAAGTTTTCAAATTACCCTGGCCCCTGCAAAAGGACGTTTAGGGCAAGGGTTAGGCATTCATTTCAGCTGGTAAAGGGTTACTGTTAGGTGGAGCAATTAGAATAAAGGTTAGGTTTATTCTAATTGCACTGGTTAAGATAGCAGAGACATTAGGCCACACAAACTGTGGTAGGCTGCTATCAACTTTACCTTCACAGGCAGAGGCATAAAACACTCTACCCGGCCCTTCAGCTATACCAACAATAATTCATAATCTCATTACTTTATTCATCTCTGCTCGTGCCCTTAAGCACCGTCAACAGATTTCTAGAGAACCAGTGTTTGTTACCATGGCGACCCAAGCCAGCCTGCATCCTTACAGCATCTTTGCACACCTCCCTGGACTGACTTATCTTCTGCTGGATCGTATACACAGCATATATTGGCTGGCAGGGGCACAGAGGCGCATGCGCAGAGACAAGCTCGCCTTGTTTATGTAATTAAGTCGGAAACACTTGCACTGAGATGTCACAAACACAAAGGAGACTAAACTTTCTAAAGATATACTTTTTTTGTGCATTTTGTTAATTTTCATAAAGGATAGATAGAGGAAAGGGTGAGCTTAAATAGGAGTGGGTAGGAATCTAATCCACACTGAAGTGTTATTTATTGGAGGCAGCAGCTTAGTCCACTAGACGACCACGGGCCGAAACAAACTTTGCTGGAGCATTGAAATACATTATCCTAAGATGTTATGAAATATTAAATGGCGTATCGTAATCAAGGCAAAAGGGCAGCTATCACTCTGGGCCAAACATGGTCATTTACCTGTGATTGCCTTCATGACACAGCACTGTTCTGCATGCCTGCTTTTATAAAACATTACCAACATAATAAAATTACAGATTAGTGTTAGATTAGATTTTTTATTAAATAAGTAATAATGCTAGGGAAAATTGTGCATTAAAATTATTCCAGGACAAAGGTATAGCCAGGACAAAAATCTGGTTGTTAGTTATTTAGCTGTGATTTCACAGACCTCCACACATCCAATGACTTCTATCACTAAATTCTCTGTCCACATAATAAAATCTACTTTTGAGCAATCCTAAAATGTATTCTAAAATTTTTTTGTCAAATAAAAAGATGATTCATTCACCTTTCAGTTTTATTAAATATAGCTTGGTTGTTATAGTTTTTTTTTTTACTCTTTAGCTGTTTCTTTACATCACACATTTTTTGCACATGTAATTTACTAGTTAACTATGACTAGGGACATATTCTTATTTACAGCCATTAGGGTTAAATGTCTTGATTTTTTACTGGCCTCATGCTCTTGACCGCTAGGCTACCCAGCTGCCCCAAAGTCAACCCAGAAACATTATTACACCGTGGCGGTTAAATATGTTGTTTCTGTGTGCATAATCTATGAGTCACTATCATACCTTAGCCATGAAATTCCAAGTTTGAAAGCGATTGTTTTTTGTGAGACGAGACACATATCGACCCAGATGATATGCGTTTTAACATTTGATATGATATCAATATTAAGTTAAGAGCAATGCACCTGATATGGTCAGGGACAATCCCCATAGTACATACCATTAAACTGCTTTCAGTTCAATTTCACATTGATTTTAGCTTTAATGTGACTTATCTAAAAGTAATGGAGTAGGCCTTATGTCTTTCCTCCCTCCCTCTATCACTCTCTCACTTTCACTCCCTCTCTCAAAGTCTTTCGCTCCCTTCCCGTTCTGTATCTACCCCTCTCCGTCTCTCTTCCCCCGTCTCTCTCTCCCGGCAGATGTATAAAGAGGAATCTCCGTTTATGTTTATCAGACGGAGACTGAAGCACTTCCAGTAATGTGTGTGTGTGAGTGAGTCAAATGATGGTTATAGATTTCAGAGCTCTCAGGTGCATTAGTGCATAACAGTTGTCCCACAAAGCTATTACGCTCACAGCAGTGGAAACACACAAACACACACAAATGGATTTTACCCATAACATCTGATACAGAACCAGATATATATATATATTTATCCCCTAGGTGCTAAAGGTTAAGATTGGAGTTATCTGATCCTAGATCTGTGGTTAGGAGGAAGTTCTAACATGAATAATCTTAACACTCTGTACCCTCAAAACTGTAATCCCTGGAGTGTCCCAAAATTAAGATCACGCATACACACACACACACGCACACACACATTTATGAAGCCAAGAGAGATGCTAATCAGATATCTTCATCTATTCTCTGGGGGTACAGAGCTGTACACAGCGCACGTGATTGTGGGTTGTTTGTGTCTATGTACCTTTTAGGCTGCAAGAGGAGCCTCCAAACTAGGTAATCTATTTATACTCAGGTACTATGTACAGTATGTAGAAATCTGTCCAGTGCAACCCTCACATCTCAACCTAACCCTGCTAAGGCTGCTTTTGTCCTGTTTTCTGCCTGTGTTTCTTTTTTCTGTTTGTCTTTCTTTTTCTTTCCCTTTTCTACCTGTCTGTCTTAGTCTTTCTTTTATTTTTCTGTTTTTATCCTTTCCTTTTCTGTCTGTCTTGGTCCTTTTAATTTTTTCACCTTTATTTTAAGAGGTAAGCGGATTTAGAACCAATACCAATATCTGTCTGCCTTCTCCCCGCTCTCTCTTGTGGACAAAAGCCAGCCAGTCAAAACTCCCAGCTTTGGCTGCTGTTCACCTCTAGTCTCTAACATGTGGTTCAGACCCCATGGGACAAACTCACATACACACCCAGATAGACACATACACACCCAAAGACACATACACACCCAGAGACACATACACACACAGATAGACACATAGACACCCAGAGACACATATACAGAAACACACACATTTACACACATATAAACACACCCACCAACTAATTAATCAAACCTCCTGCTTTAATTAGGGTTTTAATCAGTTGCCATGGGAACCTTGGCCATTTGGAATCTGAAGTCAGAATATGCACACTCATACACATGTGCACACAAACACACACAAACTGAGATAAAAATAGATCTGAATAATTCGGAATCCTCTCTGGTTCTGCAATGAACAGTGATGTGATTTCATTGGTCATTATTAAGAAGATATATCTAATCTACAATTCCTGACAGATAAACATAGTACATTTATGAGTGTGGTATTAGCCATGACATTGGTGTAAAAAAACATGTTAAGAAGTTGGTCAAAACTTTTACATTTAACTTCAAGCATGTAATAAACTGTATTTACATGAATAATGTCAAGGTTTATTTGCATTTTATATTTTCTCAATTGTCCTTGCCTTAGACACAAGCACTAGTCAGGTTCTGTGAAATCAAGGCAAAAGCTGTTATTTCATGACTAAAGCACTCCCGTAGCTATACAGACAGGCCACGACACACACTACAAAATATGTCCAGTAGTCGCCCTCCAGCAAACAGCTTAACACTGGGTTTGGAACTAAAGTTTAAATTCAGTAAAATGCCGGCGATCATCACTAATTCTGTATCCGACTGTATCTGCTTCAGTATGTACAAAAGCCTATCCGCAAAATCAACCGGACAAGCGTGTCACCGCCTATCTTATTGGTTTTGTGTTACTGCGGTGCAATGGATGAAGGTATAAATTATAACTGAATGGTCCTGCTGTAGCGCTGGTTTGTTGTAAGTAGGGAGTTCATGTCAGACAATCGTAGTAGTCTGGTTGTTAGAATGTTACAATGTAACAACAGTTGCACGGTTTCGCTGTTACAATATACCCACAACGTGACTTGCAGACAATTTCGCGTATTATATCTGCCCAATCACCGTCGTTCAAAGTTCCCTAAAATCACGCCCCTGGGTGTGTCTGCGTGTCTTGGAGCAATCAAATAATTTCTTGTTGAAATAACTTTATTTTTCGACGAATCGGGAAGCTCCTTGTAGAAAACGAATCTTTCTACCACATGCAGGGGAAACATTAGGTTCCATCCGTCTGATATCAAGAAGCAAGGTATGGAAACGTCGCAGCGGTTATTCATTCGCTATAGCTGTCAAACTTTATCAAACATGTAATTTCAAAATCCTTGAGCATATTTTGAGTAGATTTGGATTGTGACATTTACCATATTGTTGTTGACAACTTGTGTGGGTTATGTAGCCTACATGTCGATATGCGAAGTCTGAGGCATTCTAGGCTGATTGTTGTCGGTCGATGAAGGTGAAGAAGTCAATTGTGTTATTTTGACTTTGACAATTCGTATGTGACCTGTCTTACATCAGTTTACCGTATAGATACAGTCAGACACCCCAGTGCGTGTCAAGAATACGTATTTTTCCCAACATCCATATTCAGTTCCAATAAAAAAAATTTGAGAGTTGTTGATATGGTCTAGACGTTGAAAATAGGTATTTTCCGTACTTTGAAAATACCGCTTATTCAAATGTAAAAAAGAAAATGTGGACCTTGAATATATACCTGACCCAAAATGTGCATTGTATTTTTTGGGTCTGCCTACTATGTGCCTTACAATCTGCTTTATAATGATTAGGCTACATAATGTACACTATATATATATATATATATATATATATATATATATATAAAATACTAATGAAACGACAACTGGTCATTTGATTATGTTGCCCCCTGAAAGCTGTCAGTTAATATAGGTATCAATTAAAATATGCAGTGCTGGTGCAGTCAAATATAAGTTATTTTGGCAATTTATTCTCCATTAAAATATGAATACGGTCAGGAGTTTTTGCTGAAAGAGCAGTGGGTTGGATTCAAACCCACGCCGCCCCAGTATACCAATGGGAAAAGCTAAGACCGCTGGACGTCTAAGGGCCCTGTGCAGCCAAATCTAATCTAAGCACAAATAATATTTTTTCCTGAAAATGTGTTTTTTCTCATTCTCAAATCGTGTACTATTTTGGTAGCTGAAACATTATCCCAAATGTTGACAGTAAGAAAACAACAGTCGCTAGTAAGCTCCTGATGTGGAAAACCGAAACTGCGTCTGTATGACCGTGTTAGCAGTCGAATTGCCGTGCCCGTGAGCTCATTCAAGCCAGGGCGGTAGTGTAGGGCACCAGGGTTGTTTTTTTTAGCCGACACACAGCTGAATAGGGGAGAAAAAACCAGAAAGGCATTGAATGAGGCGACGTATTGTCAGAACCCCACTCTATCTATACATCTCATCGCCCTCTGCTCGGGCGTGGTTTGCCATTGTATCGGCTGGCTGCGTGTGGTATAACTGTTAAGTCATATTTTGATATCTGATCTAAGTAATGATTACATTTTGGCACCAACAACGCTCTGTTATTTCATTCGTTAATTGTGTTTCTTTGCAGGCGCGTCACTGCGTAGCCTGTTTTTAGAAATCGTTAGAAATCCATTTGAATCCCGTGCATCACCATTTCGGTGCTTAGAGTGACGCCGTGTGTCACCACGTGGGCCTGTAGAGCAGGGCTATTCAGCACCGCATCCACTGGGGACAAACCCCCGGGGCTGTCGTCACACGCCTCTAATCAGAGATCCAGTCAAAGCTGGCACTCAAGGTGAGTGGTCAATCGGTGGGTTGAATCAGCCAATTAACATCCAGGCACAACAGAAGCCCCCCAGACCTCAGTTGGGGAAGAGTAAACCTACTTCCCCTCGTCTGTTGTCGCCCCACAGTGCCAAAGTGTCGACGCTGCTCAGAATGCCACAGAGCAACAAGCCCCGATTTGCCTCTGTCAGTGGCTCTAGTTTGGGACTGGGCAGGGGCATGGAAACAAGAGACGGAAGGGGAGAGGATGAACAAGAACCCAGGGTCCAAGTACAGGAAGCTGGGGATGGAGGTGGAGAGGACAACATAGGAGACCCAGAGATCATCAAGTCCCCTAGCGACCCCAAACAGTACAGGTAGTCAACATTTAAAGTAACCCTCCTGTGTGTTTGTGTGTTGGGTGTGTGTGGTTTTGTGTGGTTGGGTGTGTGTGGTTGCGTCTGCATCACAAAATAAGTGTATAGTATTTACCTCTGTCTAAACCCTCTTCCAGGTACATTGAGCTGACCAATGGGCTTCGAGCTCTGCTCATTTCAGATTTCTCTGGCCCTGCGTCCTCTGGAGATGACGATTCAGAGGAGGAAGAGGAGGACGACGACGAACTGGGAGAGGAAGAAGAGGAAGAAGACGACTCAGGAGAAGGAACGGAGGAAGAGTCTGAGGAGGAGGATGAAAAGGACAGTGACTTTGAGGATGAGGATGACGGAGGGAAAAAGAAGAAGGAACACTCTGAGAAACAGGTAAGAGGGAGAGCGGCACACCAGACCACGTTAAAAAAACAACACTTTAACACCAGTGATAATAAGGATGTTGATGACAGTGTTTTGTTTTGTTGTGATGTGTGTGTGTGCGTTTATGTCTGTGTCTGTTAGTCTGCAGCAGCGTTGTGTGTGGGCGTTGGCAGCTTCAGCGACCCCAGTGACCTTCCAGGCCTCGCCCACTTCCTGGAACACAGTGAGAATAACCAGAGTTGCTGTTTTATAATTAGGAGATGGTCTTGTCTCCGCCATAACAACGTGAGCCCTTCCAAAGGGAGATAGATGGCAGGCGTTTGGAATGGTCCGTGTTCATAGATTTTGACAGTATTGTCAAATCTCCCGCTTTCCATCTCTTCCCCTCTGGTATCGTCTATCAAGGTTCTTACAGTAGATGACATCTTTGTATCAGCTATTGGGCCATCTTGATTTAGAGGTTTTTTATTTATTTATTAAAATCTGTGGGTTGATAAGCAAATCCAAAGGTTGCATGTGGCCATATTACCTTTTGTTTTATTTGAGAATGTATTTACAGAAACTTGCACTTGCTGATTGTCTGTTTATGAATACAATTCATTGGTTTATTCCACCTGATGACCTTGATGTAATGTTATCTTCCTTTAATCAACAGGATACCATTTCTTTAAAATTGTTCTTAATGTCCAGGTAGTCTCAAGCTTTCTCTATGGTTTAACCCCTGACCTTTTAAGATGAGTGTTTGATGGGATAAGTGTGACACATTGATGTATGTGTGACTGGATGGGAATAAAAGTGACCCCTCCCTCTCTCCCTCTTCTAGTGGTGTTCATGGGCAGTGAGAAGTACCCCTCAGAGAACGGTTTTGATGCCTTCCTGAAGAAACATGGCGGCAGTGACAACGCGTCCACAGATTGTGAAAGAACCATCTTCCAGTTTGACGTTCAGAGGAAGAAGTTCAGAGAGGCTCTGGATAGGTCAGTAACACCATCAGGCTACCATCTGTGCCTTGTCTCTTGATCCTGATTGGTCTGTCAGCTCTAATTGGTCCCTCTGTACCTTTCTGTAAATGACCCTCTCCAGATGGGCCCAGTTTTTCATCTGTCCTCTGATGATACGAGACGCCATCGACAGGGAGGTGGAAGCCGTCGACTCTGGTGAGAGGAAACAATGGCTTCCTTATTGACCTGATGTTGTTAGCCTACTGAGAGCATGTTCCCTGCTGGGTATTTGGTGGGTTGTGTGCAGTCCTCACAATGAGGGGTGATTTCGCTCTGTCTCTCTCAGAGTACCAACTGGCCAAGCCTTCGGACTCTCACAGGAAAGAGATGTTGTTCGGGAGTCTGGCCAAACCAGGGCACCCTATGGGCAAGTTCTGCTGGGGTGAGGACACACACACACACACCGGCTACTGTGTTGTCACATTAATACAACAAAGAGGGGTGTTGCATTATTATGGTATGTCAAAGTTGTGATGGTTTCCATAGGTAACGCCAAAACTCTGAAGACAGAGCCCAAGAAAAAGAAGATAAATGTTTACAAGAGGCTCCGCACTTTCTGGAAGAGACATTACTCTGCCCACTACATGACCCTGGCAGTGCAGGCTAAAGGTGACACACACACTAGACCTGTCCATGTAGTCGTGCCAGCCTGTGCCTGGGTGTGTGCGTGCGTGTGCGTGTGTGTGTGTGTGCCTGTGTGTTTGCATGCTGGTGTAAATGTTTTATTTACCTCAGAAGGCAAATGGTCAGCACCACGTATGTAAAATATGACAGGTTGACCATGTTGGGATGTCCGTAATAGGAAAAACTTGATTTTCCGGCTTAGGGGTTACGATTAGGGTGAAACTTTCAATTAGGGTCAGATTTAGGAGTAATGCTAGGTCAAGTTTAGGTATAAAGACTAAGTAATTGAGGTGAAGGTTAAGGTTAGGGTCCATACAAATTTGCTTTGTAATACTGTACTGTGTGTATGTGTAGAGAAGCTGGACACTCTGGAGAAGTGGGTGAGGGACATCTTCAGCGGAGTGCCCAACAAGTGAGTCTCCCCTATCTGGAATTTGAATCTGTGCTGTACAGGAATATCTATACTCTACATAAATGTATATTGTACACAAACCTTTATATAGTGCATCTAAATCTCTCTTAACTCTATCCTTCCTAATATGAAATATTGTTCTATCTGAACTGTCTTACTCAGTGCTCAGCCCAAGCCAGACTTCTCTAATCTGCTGGATCCCTTTGATACGCCAGCCTTCAACAAGCTCTACAGAGGTAGACAAAAGAAGACCGTCTCCATTCACCTGACATATCTTTTAGCAGCGCACAGCTTTAGTTCAGTAATCTCATTGCTGTGTGTGTGAATGTGTTTCAGTGGTTCCGGTGAGGAAGGTTCATGCACTGACGATCACTTGGGCCCTGCCTCCTCAGGAGAAACATTACCGGTAAGAGAGAGATACAGGTAAAAGACAGCTACAGGTAAAAGACAGCTACAGGTAAGAGACAGCTACAGGTAAAAGACATCTACAGGTAAGAGACAGTTACAGGTAAGAGACAGCTACAGGTAAAAGACAGCTACAGGTAAGAGACAGCTACAGGTAAGAGACAGCTACAGGTAAGAGACAGCTACAGGTAAAAGACAGCTACAGGTAAAAGACAGCTACAGGTAAAAGACAGCTACCCCTCAGCTGCTTTACCACAGATAGACACTCTAGTTGTTATTGCACCTCTCCTGTCTTGCCAATATCCTCCACCTGTTCTGCCCTCTGTCTACCCCAGGGTGAAGCCTCTCCACTACATCTCCTGGCTGATTGGTCATGAGGGCACAGGCAGCATCCTATCAGTGCTCAGGAGGAAGTAAGTCCAGGGCTCCAATAGATATCCCCAATCACACGTGCAGGTGATGTTGTGGTGACATTAGCTAGCTCAGCTTGTAGGCAGAAACACAAGGCCTGGTCTAACAGTTGTGTCCCAGGATACTGCACAAGCAGGCTGTCAAATCAAAGAAACTCCTAAATCAAGTTGTTCAACATCAAAGGCACAGTAATATAACTATAATGTTTTTAGCAAAAACATGTGTCTGTCTGTCTGTGTGTGTTTGTGTGTGTAGATGCTGGGCCCTAGATCTGTTTGGAGGGAACAGTGAAACAGGCTTTGACCAAAACTCTACATACTCCATCTTCTCTATTTCCATCACTCTCACAGACCAAGGATTCCAAAACTTTTACCAGGTTGGCATACAAACACACACGCATACACACACACCCAAAAACACACACACACACCTAAAAACACACTCCTAATTCTTTGTCTCCACAGGTTTCTGACTTGGTCTTTCAGTACCTCAAGATGCTGCAGAACCTGGGTCCCCAACAAAGGTTGTGTGTGTGTGTGTTTTAGGTCTTTAGAACCTCAGAAAATTTGACTCATGGGGACCATTTTCCGGTCCTCATGAGGCAAAAGTCAGTTTTCATCTCAGGGTTTTGGGTCAAACTTACAATTAACTTTAGAGTTAGAATTGGGGTTTGTTTAAGGTCTAGGCATTGTTGGTTAAGTTTAGTGTTAACGTTAGACATTACATCTAGGTAAACTTTAGGCATAAATGTGATTTTATTGAGGTTAAGGTTAGGGTTAGGTTAAGGTTTGGTCAGGGTTAGGGTTAAGTTTAGGGCAAGGGAGCATGCAATTTCTATTTTCTAGTCGGTCCCCTTGAGGATAGCTGTACAAACGTGTGGGTGTGTGTGTGTGGGCGTGTGTTTGGGCATGTGGGCGGTCACTGAAGGCATGTGAAATTAAAAATATCTGTTGTATATTTATACGACGAATAAGTAACTCTGTCCCTCTGTAGGATCTATGAGGAGATTCAGAAGATTGAAGCCAATGAGTTTCACTACCAAGAGCAGGTAAAAGCTTTCCAAGTTGGATCCTCTAGATCTCCTGCGATCTATTAAAGCCCTGCAGCCGACTGATGTGGCCATGTGTTTCAGACTGACCCTATAGAGTACGTAGAGGACATCTGCGAGAACATGCAGCTCTTTTCTAAAGAAGACTTCCTCACTGGGGACCAGCTCATGTTCCAGTATTCTCCTGAGGTACTGTGTGTGTGTGTGTGTGTGTGTGTGTGTGTGTGCGTGAGCGTGCGTGTGTGCGTGAGCGTGTGTGTGTGCGTGTGTGTGTGCGTGTGTGTGTGCGTGTGTGTGTGTGCGTGAGCGTGTGTGTGTGCGGGTGTGCGCGTGCTCATGGTTCTACCAGGTAAACGGTGCGTCCCTCTTATTGACTCCTGTTCAAGCTAATCTGGTGGGTTTCTCTGTGCTTGTGTGTGCGTGCGCGTGTTTGTGTGCGTGCATGTGTTTGTGTGTGTGTGTATTCGTCTGTGTGCGTATGTGTGCGTGCGTGTAGGTGATCACTGCAGCCCTGTCCTTGCTAACTCCAGACAGATCCAACCTGCTGCTGTTGTCTCCTGAACACGAAGGCCACTGCCCTCTCAGAGAGAAGTGGTTTGGTACACACTACAGTGTAGAAGGTGAGCAGCAGACAGGCCTAGCGTGGGTTGTCAGAGGTGTAGAAGGAGTGTCCTGACACTTTTCTTCTCCATCCAGACATCCAGCCTGAGTGGAGAGAGAGATGGAGTGGAGACTTTGAACTCAACTCTGACCTGCACCTCCCCTCTGAAAACAAGTTCATTGGTGAGTGTGTGTTCTTGTCTCTTTGTGTCTCTGTGTGTGTGTGTGCGTCTCTCTCTCTGTGTGTATCTGGGTGTTTTTGTGTAATTGTATGTGTTTCTGTGTATCTGTGTGCGTCTCTGGGTCTGTGTGAATCCTTGTGTCTGGACTTAATTGAAGTTAAGGTTAAGTTAAGGTTAGGGTTAAAATTAGGGCTAAAATTAGGGCATTTGTATTTTCTGGTCCCAATGAGGATAGCCATGGAAACGTGTGTGGGTGTGTGATTGTGTATTGTGAACATTATTCCTGTGTTTATATGTTGTACCTTCCCCCAGCCACTGACTTTGTCCTGAGGCAGTCAGACTGTCCTGATACTGACCTGCCAGTCAGAGTGTCTGCCAGTGACCGGGGATGTATCTGGTACAAGAAGGACAACAAGTTCAACATACCCAAAGGTGGGTGTGTGTGTTTTCTAAACCAGGTCGGTTTTTGAAACATTTGACCATATTGTCCACATGTTACCAGTACAGCACAGTCAGAAGAAGGCCGACAACCCCCAGAGGTTTCTTCCTTCAAAGGCAGGCATTGCCATTGGGGACACGTCTCTCAGGGACTTGACTGGCTCACTGCATTTTGGGTGTTCAATAGAACTGTAAGTGAATGTATCAGCAGCAGGGACAAAGAGAGCATTTATTTTTAATATGTAATTCCTTCTTTTGTTTATATATTCTCAGGCATTAACACTTAATTGGATAGAGAGTGGAGAAATATTTCCATTAATATTTTTTCAATCTCTGAAGCATATTGTGTTCAGACTGAAATAAGCCATTTCCTGATTTGACATATCTTGTGATACGCAATGAGCTGATTTGAAAGATTAATTAAATAATAACATACTTGCTTCTGTTAACCCCAAGTGTCCCACAAATATCAGGGTAAAAAAATGCTTCAGAGTCCATGTTAACGGTATTATCATTTGTAAAGCCATTTAATTCAAGACAATGCAATGTGGATCCATTGTATTGGGATTCCTCTAAACCCTATTCTTCAGTGTTTATGACAGCTCGAAGATATCTTATTTCCCAAAGTGGCTCACTGAAAATGATTAGTGACTACCATACTACTGTGGATGTCATGGCAACTGTTCTTCTGCTAATGTGAAAAGGACCAGAACAAATGAGATCGGTTGAGTTACTAGAACAGTGAACATTTAAAGTGGTCAAGAGCTTTCCTGTGTTGATGTCTTGTTTTTCTGTTTATTTTATTTATTTATTTTCTGTCCGTCATTGTTAATCATTTCTCTTTCTTCCCTCTGTTGATCTTTTGTTTTTTCTGTCCTCCAGCGTATATCCGCTTTCATCTCATCTCTCCAGTCATCCAGCTGTCAGCCAAGAAGTAAGACCAGTGTTTAGTTTGCAGCTCGCCAACCATTGTTTCACAGCTAGGGAGTTTGGGCAATGCACAACAGCCTGGAACATTTCTTTCAGAGCCTTTCTCTTTATGTTTTCCCTCCCCCCACCATCCAAGCCTGGTGTTATTTGACCTTCTGGTGAACATCCTCGGTCACAACCTAGCGGCGCCAGCCTATGAGGCGGACGTGGCCCAACTTGAGTACAAGCTGTCGGCAGGAGAACACGGACTGGTCATCAAGGTCAAGGGCTTCAACCACAAACTGCCAGTGAGTTAGAAAGTACACACACCCGCCATCAGCAAGACACACGAACACCATACCAAAGCACACACTCCAATGTGGATGATGGTGGTATCGAAATCTACATTCTTTCAGCTCCTGTTCCATCTGATTGTGGACCATCTCGCTGACTTCTCTACATGTGAAGATGTCTTCTGCATGTTCTCCGAGCAGCTCAAGAAGACCTACTTTAACATCCTCATACGACCAGAGAAACTGGGCAAGTATGTTGGGAGTTTAGTTCTTTTTTCAAAGAGAATATTCATGTTGGATATGAAAGCAGAGCGGGCTGGAGCGTTTGAGCGTTGAGAACACACTGTTAGCAGCCCGTTGGATTTGGAACGGCTCCACCCTGCTCCACACATGTCTGTCGTTCACCCACTCCCAGGGACGTTCGGTTGCTGATCCTGGAGCATGGTCGCTGGTCCATGATGGAGCGGTACAAAGCCCTGACCGACGGCGGACTGACTGTGGAACAACTGATGGACTTCAGCAGAACCTTTAAGACCCTGCTCTATGCAGAGGGACTGGTGCAGGGCAACTTCACTAGCCAGGTGTCTAGTCCAAACAAACACAAACACCTAGGACAGTACTGTAAAATAACCTTTTCCACCAAACTCCTATAGAATTAATGATTTTCTGTTTACAGGAGTCAATCCAGTTCCTTCAGTATGTCACTGAGTAAGTATACGCACACATGCAATCACACACGTGAGCACTCACCAACAACTCTCAAAATTGTCTGTTTGTCTGTCAGTAAGCTGCAGTTTTCCAAGCTGCCAACAGAGGTCCCCGTGTTGTTCAGAGTGCTGGAGCTGCCGCTAAAACAGCACCTCTGTAAGGTCAAAGCACTGAACAAGGGAGATGCCAATTCAGAAGTCACAGTCTACTACCAGGTACACACAAACACTGACTTGCATGCCTGACATAGCTATATAAATGGGGATATAAAACACAAACCTAACCTTAATCTAACCCTAAACTAAACTTTAACCCTAAACATAGCCTTTAACTCGAAACATACGCAATAATTCTAACCATAACATTTGTATAATAATTATAACCATAACCATTGTACCTTTTACCCAAAACCGATAGTTTGGGCACATTTTTGTTCCCATCTAGAAAGTCTAACCTATTGACCCATACAAACACAATGGCACAATAAATCAGTTTATGATCAATCAATCAAATGTATTTATGAAGCCCTTTTTACATTAGCAGTTGCCACAAAGTGCTTTTACAAAACACCAGGCCTGAAACCCCAAGTAGCAAACAACCACAGTGTTTCAGGGAAAACTCCCTAAGAGGGTCCGAAATTAAGAAACCTAGAGAGGAACCAGGCTCGGATGGTTAACCAGTCGTCTTCTGGCGGTGCCAATAAGTACTGTACTTTGTCACCTCTCCTCTCTTTGCCTCTCGCTGTCCAGTCAGGCCCAAAGAACCTCAGAGAACACACACTGATGGAGCTGCTAGTGGTGAGTACTCCAACGACCAGTTACCCTATCATCTACAACACCTCATCCTCTGACTTCTAATATTAACGTTGTTTTTTTTTAATGTTGTTGTTATGATGTATTTTTTGTTGTTGTTGTTTTTAATTGTATTGGTAATGTTGTTGTTTTTTATGTTTGTTTTTTTAATGTTGTTCCAGATGCACATGGAGGAGCCCTGCTTTGACTTCCTCAGAACCAAGGAGACTCTAGGGTCGGTGTCTGTCTTTCACTTCTCTCTCCCCACTCTTCCCGGTCTTTTACCTTCGTGTCTCTCTCGCCCAATGACCCAGTCTCTTCCTGCTGATTAAATGTCCCATGAAACCTGTGGAGAAGAAGTGCCTATTTTCAGTCTCTCTGTTTATCTCCTGTAGGTATCATGTTTATCCAACCTGCAGAAACACCTCTGGAGTTTTGGGCTTCTCCATCACCGTGGAAACACAGGCAACAAAGTTCAAGTAAGATCCCTACACTTCCTGTATGCAGCCATTACATCACAGACTGCAGTTGTGCTGATGTCATCTAGGACTTGTAATTGCCTGTCTTCAATAGTAATGACAGTGTTTAATGAAGTATGTTGTTTCATAGTGACATGGTTTCATAGTGCATTTCTCTCTGTCCATATCTCTGTCTCCATCCCTCTCTGTCTCTCTTTCAGTACTGAGTTAGTAGAGTTGAAGATAGAGGAGTTTCTGTCTTCTTTTGGAGAAAAGCTGAGTGCTCTGACTGAGGATGCATTCAACACGCAGGTGTGTTTGTGTGTGTGAAGGATAAAGTATGTGTCTAAGGTGAGTGTACTTGCTAAGTTAGAGGTGTGTGTGTACAGGTGACTGCGCTGGTCAAGCTGAAGGAGTGCGAGGACACTCACCTGGGAGAGGAGGTGGACAGAAACTGGTCAGAGGTTGTAACCCAGCAGTACGTCTTCAACAGGCTCCACAGAGAGGTGACACGGGACAATCCAATGCTTCTATTCGCTGTGTGTGCAGATTCTTGTGGTAGTCGCTGCAGACGTTTCATAATCTATGTGTGTGTCTGAATAGATTGAGGCCCTGAAACAGATGACCAAAGCAGAGCTGGTTTCCTGGTATCTAGAACACCGTGGACAGAACTGTAGAAAGCTAAGTGTACATGTAAGTTTCTATGAGACCCTTGTAAGTCATGTTTTACAGATACACTGAAAGACAACACCATCTGTGTGTGCAAAACTGGCCCTGCTAGCGTAAATTAAATTGGCTTTAGTAACTGAGATGGCTAGCTGGCTGTACCTAGCAGGCCAGAACAAATTCAGTATGACATGCCAATGTTACAGCCTCTCATGCTTCAACTTTGAATAAACAGACTGTGCATTTTAGGTTGCTGCTAAGAAATGGAGTGAATGCTTTAAGATATGTATACCAATCATTTCAGTCACTTGGTATAGTGTATGCTTGGATCCAAGACAAATACACCCCGGGTCTATTCTTCAAGCTGCTGCTTCAGCAGACACAAAATATCCACGTTTCACACCAATGCAGATGTGGTGAATATCCCATTGACTACAGTAGGATTTTAGCCAATCCTGTGTTTCACAGACGGACGCCTGAGGAGCCCTGCGCCACTTAAGAGCCCTGCATGTCAGCGAGCTGTGTGTCATGTCTGTACTCTGACATCCTCCTCTCTTCCTAGGTGGTGGGATTTGGGCCCGAGGAGGGAGACCCCCCTGGAGATGACAAGCAGAGTCCAAGCAGTGAGAAGGATGAGGAAGGGTGTGGAATATCATCCTACGGAGAGGTTTCCAAACTGACCTTCCTCCCCGCCTCGACCAAGATGGCCACCGTCACAAGCATCATGGACATTCCTTCTTTTACCCAAGGCCTTCATCTCTTCCCCTACCACAAGATCATCCAATAGACTGCTACTATTTCCTCTTCGTCTCTTCCATGCCTGACCATAAGATCATCCAATAAACTCACTAAGACACATTATCTCTGTCTTTGATGGTGACTTTCACATAGGGAATATCATGTAATTTAAACAGTGTGTTTTGAATGCAAATTAGGTCATAGCCACTGTATGCCACAGGGAACTCAGCACTTTTTACTGCTCTATTAAGTGAACACTTTAATCACATATCAGGTCTCCATGAACAAAAGATATTAAAGATCAAAATCTTTGCTCTACATTGTGCAATTCGTTGAGAGCAAAATGATGTAACAGTAAATGGAAACCAACATGGAATCCAAAATCACCAACTGAATGGGGGCTGGAATCAAACTCACACCAAAATGCTAATCAAACAATGGAAATCATTGTTTACATGTGCCTGTATGCACTATTGACCTGATGAGACAGTGGGATCTCCCCTCACCAGGATCGGGGCATCAGTGAACTGGACTGTCTGTGGTGCAACTGCACCAAGAGGAACCCAGGGCCCACTGCACCAAGAGGAACCCAGGGCCCACTGCACCAGGGGGAAACCCAGGGCCCACTGCACCAGGGGGGAACCCAGGGCCCACTGCACCAGGGGGGAACCCAGGGCCCACTGCACCAGGGGGGAACCCAGGGCCCACTGCACCAGGGGGGAACCCAGGGCCCACTGCACCAGGGGGGAACCCAGGGCCCACTGCACCAGGGGGGAACCCAGGGCCCACTTCCCCAGTGTAAGGTCTGACGATGGGTCTGAGGATTTCATCCCGGTCCCTAACAGCAGTCAGGGTACCTTTGTCTAGCATGTGGAGGTCTGTCCAGCTCTCCACGTTTAATGGTCCATCTCCTGGTATCTCTTCGATGCTCTTGTGATTGCTGGGAGACAGCTAACCTTTTTGCGGCGGCACCTATGGATGTGCCATCCTGAAGGAGCTGAACTACCTGTGCAACCTGAATTGGCTGCAGGTACCACCTCATGCTGCCAGTAAGGACACTAGCAAAACACAAAACTAGAGAAGAATCAGGAAGGTAAAAGAGAAAGCAATTATCTGTGGCCACTGCCTGCAAAACCATTCCCTTTTTAGGTGTTATCTTGCTGTTGCCTCCCCAGTGCACCTGTTGTCAATTTCATTTGCACCAAAACAGATGATACTCATTCACAATTGCTTATGCTTCCTAACTGGCTAGATTGATTTCACTTACGTTTAATTGACTTGGTGCTATACTGTATTCCCTTAATTTGTTTGAACAGTGTATATCATTGTCATACGTGCTATATCTATAATATTCATTGCTACTACGCATACTGCTGTTAATTTACAGTACTCTTTAAACGGCTGCTAGTTTACAGTGTTGTATGTTTCTTTGTTTTTGTGCTATATTTTAGCTTAATTCTCACTACGTATTTGTCTGGTGCCAATCCACAAGAATTTCAGTGTGCAGGATGACGCTGTATTTCGGTGCATTTGACAAATAAACCATTAAACTTGATGGACTAGCAGTACTGACAACTAAATATTGCTCTCGATTTCCATGTACATAATGTAGTTCACATAGCGTAATGGTTAGCTATTCAACTGTCACTGTTTTCTAAAGACACGAACCAGCCACAGTGTGATTGGAGTCATTGTTTTGATTATAGGTACTGAATAGCTATTAACTAGACAGCTAATCTTTAAACTTTAACGGGTTGAATGTAATGTAGCGATCTTGTTATACCTGTTGTTGGTTTGGTTGTTAGTAGGTTACTAGTTTCGAGAACTAGAGGTGCGCTCTGCCAAAACACGCTCTAATTGATTTGTGTGTGGCGATGTGGTGTCAGTTCACCTCATTGTCAAAACAATTAGTCGAAACTCCACGAGTATTTGGCACAGGGGAATCATTCTCACCCAATATAATTACTGCTCGTTGTTTGAACATGGTTCATTAAATTATTGCCAGTCTTCATGGTCTTTGGTGTCCAGTGATAATAATCCAAAATAAGACTTCTGTATTTTATTTAAAATTAAATTGCATCCTAACCGTTCCCGAGCTCGTACGAGGCCAGAGTGACGTAACCCTATAGTTGCTTATTTAACTCTTTCATTACACCCCATGCTAGGGTGTTAGAAATACTGATCACAGACCTGTTTTGCGATCTTTTAACGTTTAAAGTTTGAATGAGAGGGTCGGATTTCTGATCCTAGATCAGTAGTTTAGGGTAGAATTGCATATCGCAGGCTGTTGCTTTTTCCCGAGGGAGTAGCACAACCAGTACTAGCCATTCTCTCCAGTCAAGCAGGGTGATGGACAAAGCAAGATTAACCACAGACAATCTCAACCCGGATCGATGTCTTTGTGTTCTCATCGACGCCACCTGGGAAATGGCATGAGTTTTTTCTCCGTTTTTTCTCACGCCTCTGTGCAGTTGCAAGTGTGGAATCGAGGGATAACGGAACGGAAGGGTACTATGAGAGTTCTGTTGTAGCGCGAATACACGGTGCTCAGCTGGATGGGGAAAGGGTTTGTGCTCCAGAAGTAAATCAGCGGGCAGTAGTTCACCATCACACCGACTTGGTTAAACCTGACTGCAGGTTTGTGAAATAGCAGAATACGGCTTCTCTGTCAGGTAGGCTGTTGCTTGAATACAATATTTTTTGATGCGGTTTCACACTTTGTTTCGGTGTATGCACCTGTCGTTTAATGATTCCTTACAAATATGATTTGTTATTATTTCTGTTATTGGCATCTCAATCAATTTTTTGACAGTAACAAATATCCTGGCATCGCTAATACATTGACTCAACTTGAAGTGACCTAAGTGTCATCAGTATTGTAGGTCTTAGCGTGGTATCATATAGGCTATGTGCAGAACAACGTTATTGTACATAGGAACAAGAACAGAAACTGTTCTTTTGAAACTGTTCTTTTTTAGTAAAAAAAATGCATTTTTTACTCAAAAGCTGTTTCAAGACTGTTAGTGGTCAACTATGTATGTCAAACCCTCTAACATCGGACCAGGGAAGCTGAGGCGATGATGTAATGTCTTTTTTCAGAGTGCTGTGGGGGCAGTTCACTCCTGGCTTATAGGATGCCCTCCTCCTGATGCAGGTTTGTACAGGTAAGATCTGATTTGGCCAGTTGTGTTTAACTCAAGGGGTAGGAGTTCAGTGTTAAGTTTATGGTTAGGTTATGGGAAGATAGAAAATTGTCATGGAAGCACCTTTTGTGTCACCAAAAACTCATATCTTGTAATTACTTAAAGCTGTGCTACAAATGGCTTTAAGTAATTACAAAGATGTTAAATCTGTACTAAGCTGTTCTGAACACTAATATAAACACAACAACATGTTGGTCCCATGTTTCATGAGCTGAAATACAGCATCCTAGAAATGTTTCAAATGCATGCACAATATTTCTTTCATTTGAAATCCTTAGGTTGGGCCCTAGCGAGGTTTTATTACTGATTATTACACACAGCACTTTTAAGCAATACACTGTCATCTTCAAACCCCAGAACATACGGTGAAGCTTCCCTTTGCCTGTACAGATTGGAACAGCTCAGGATCTACTGATTGGGATTCTGAAGCAGCATGATACACAAGCACCTGACTTGGAGGCTCGTCAGTCACATAGCCTTGTCCCCAGTCTAACTCCTCTCTGGTAAGTGAAGGCAGAGACACGTGAAGTCCCATTTTGACAGTTTTTGGTCTGGTTCAGCCTGGGAGAGAACTCACCACATCTGAGATGAGTTGAACCCATATAAGACATTATATTGGGACTTTTCATCATGATTAACTATTTTCGCTGCCACGGGACCAGTCATTACTGAATGCCCTGCGTGACATTTGTAATACTCTTTTCTCTCTTTTTATCCACTTCTTCCATTGTTCAGTTCTGCAAGTGTCCTAGATACACTCAGAGATCAGGACTGAGTCAGGCTGAGAAGTACTTTAGGAGAGAGGAAAAGAGAGGAATGGGGGAAGAGTCTCGCATACACTACCTGGCTAAATTGTCCCCTGATGGAAAAATATTGTTGCAGGAATGATATTTGAATAATTAAACGCCCGTGGCTTTAAAATTGCAGGCTCACTGAGATTTATTCCTGTGGAGTTAGAAGCCTCACACACACACACACAAAGACACACACACAATGCAACACAATATTAATATCATTATTTCAAAGAAGATCCTGCAAGTCTCTTCTCTAAATGACAGTGCTTCTGAACTGCCTGTTGACTATCTGACAGGTAGTAAAGAGATACTAAAGAGATGCTGCCTCTAGTCAAGCCTCTCCAATACAGTCTCTCTCTTTCCGCCTGGTTAATAATTAATGAAGTTTTTGAAATATCTCTCCTTTGGGAGCTCTGATTCATTTTAGGTCATGCAGTACAGGTGTGTGTGGGGAAGTAGTGTGTGTGTGTGTGTGTGTGTGTGTGTGTGTGTGTTCACTTCACAGTCGATTCACTTCGTCACTTCAAGGCAGCTTGTGCTGTGATGGTTAGAAATGGGTGATTTCTATTGTTCACCTCTTAGAGAAAGGGAGCGATTTTGACTTAATATTAGGTTAGACAGCAGTATCCTGCCCATGCCGTTTCTGACGCTGATGTACAGACCGGTCTGCTGGTCATGGTATACATGTACCTACGGTGGCATTGAACAGGTTTGCCCCAACAGACACTGCCTCGTAATGTGCTAGGCACTGGACGAAGGGATCCGAGTTTCGTCCTCTAACTCCTCTTTTCTTTAGAACATCCAACCAGAAGAGGACTTGAGGCCACCCCTAGGCTTCGCACGACCCCGCCCCCTTCTCGGTCTCCTCCCCCTCTCTGCTTCTAGCTGTCTGCTGATGTGAGTTATCGCCCCAGGGCACTGAGTCACAACGTGTATTTGAGTATCACAACTGGGTCGATATGGGGTCTAAGTTTATTTTCCCTGGTCACTGTGGCTGCACACGAGACAAACTAATTCAAGAAATCCATCTTTGCAGGTGTGGAACCTATTGCTGATCGTTAGCGTGATACCCTTTCAGTGAGCCGTCAAGTTGTGGTGAAATTGCACCGTTTGAGTCGGCGTGTTAACTGCTGAGACGTGTGCACACAATGTCCACTGCTCTCTGCCTGTGTGTGTCGTGTGGACCCAGGGTTTGATGGAGAGTCATCACCAGTTTAATGTCAGCGGGAACAGTAGTAATAACCGGAGGACTTCTGGCCACGGTCATCCTGCTCTGTATCGTAGCAGTGCTATGCTACTGCAGGCTCCAGGTAATCGTGTGTGTGTGTATGTGTGTGTGTGTGTGTGCTTGTTTTAATCTGCAATTACTTTAATGAACAACAACTGATTGGAAAAAACCCTCCCTTCTGTAACTCCAGTACTACTGCTGTAGGAAAAATGAGTCGGAGGTGGACTTGGCCTCCGTGGCTGGAGGAGGTGGCAAACAAGGAGCAGGAGGAGGTGGCAAACGAGGAGCGAGAGAAGGCAGAGGAAAGGAGGCCCAGACTCAGGCTAATTTTGCCTGCAATGTTTGCAGAACCTCTGGTATGGATGGTGCGGTCGTAACACCTCTCTGCCTGGAGCCCCTGGAGGTTAGGGTCCAATAATTAACTCTGACCAGAAGCTTGAACATAAACCTAGCAACATACATAGGATCTCAATGAATCATTCTGTTTTAATCATGGTTAACTGGCTGGTTGGAGTCCTGAATGCTGATTGGCCGTTAGCCATGGTACATGAGACCGTATATCACTGGTATGGCATCACTTTTTACTGATCTAATTATGTTTGCAACCTGGTTTATAAGAGCAGTGAGGCATCTCCCAAAATAACACGGCTAAGCGCTGTGTCCAGCCGCCACTATGCGCCGCGGTAATCTCTGTTTTCATTGTGTTTTCCAGGACAGCCCTCCTCCACCCAAATACTGTCCCACCTGCTCCCCCTTCTGGCTACGACCGGAAATAAATGACGAGCTGCACAACGGAATCGATCGGCTGGGATTCCATACGTATCACTACGATAACCCCGGCGTGTGCCAGTCTCTGCCCCTGGCTGTGTCGCCGCAGGCCCCCTTCTTTTTAACCCAGCCCGGCCAATCCCCTTTGAGCTACTACAGCCCTGTGGACACTTATGCTAACACGCCCTGCAGTAACACACGCCCCTACAGTACAACAGTCTGAAACACATACACACATGCCCCCCTCCCATGGGGGAGCCATACATTAAGCCCAAGGACGGGGCCTCCTGATCGGGGTCAGAGCTACAGGGGGTCCTTGGACCTGTAGCAGTGGGAGGGGTCTGGGGGCCATCTTGTTTACCATACAGTGAAGGAGCTTAACTATTGGTTAAATAGGATAAACTCAAACAGCAGCACACTGTAGTGTTTCTCTCTCTGTCTCTCTGTCTTTCATACCCTCTTTCCCTATTGTTCTTATTCGCTCTCTTCTCCCTGACTTCTTATATTGGAAAAGTGGCATCTGACATGAGGGCTGTACATTCATTTAAGTTTGCTTCACTTCTGTAATGTCACGTTACATTACATTCAGCGACTAAAGCTCAAAGATGTATTGTTGTCTTCCAGAGTTTAAAGAGCCCTCTGTCCTAATTTCTTTCCTCTGACAGCTGGGTGTTAAGAGAACACACAAATAGTTTCGCAAACGAGGGCATGTTTCTCGAATTCTATGATGTTGCACTTAATCCTCACCCTTCAAGCCTTCAAAGGAAACCAGTGTTGCTGAGCACTTCCTATAAACAGTTTATTAAGACTCTTGGTAATATTGATAAGACGTGTTTTACTTGTTTTTTCATGCAGTTTTACACAATGCACTTTTCACCTATAGACTTAACACCGTGGTCTTCTCATCCCTTTGGGATTTTTAGGAAAATGTATATTTACCTGTTTGTGTGTTGATTTACTGTAAAAGACCCCTTCAAATTTGTGTTCACTGCTATGTAGTCAGACACTCACACAAAGACCACGATGCCTATAGTATGGCAATGAAGATAACTTTAATATAAAATTCACTGAGTTCCATAGTAAAATCCTGTTCTAATTATAATAGTAGACTGAAATGACATCATCCTACTCAGGTGGACTGCTTCCTGCTAAAGGAGCATCACTATTGTCCTTCCCCAGCTTGAGATCTTTGTTTGAGACATGGCAAAAGGGCAAGATCGAATTGTTATCGAGCAGGAAACAAGGAAGTAACTCTGCAGCAGATGATAACGTTGAGTCGACCTGAGAAATAACCACACCCACGCACAATGTTCCTTTTTGAAGATAAATAAAGATGTCTATCTGCCTAGAATTGTCTCTTTCTTCACTAATAATTAAAGCAAGATTCAGCATTAAAAGTAGGGTGACTTCCTACAACCACAAGACCAGAAGTGCTGAGTGGCTGGTCTAGGGCTCTATTTGTTCCGTATTGCTGAGGGACTGTGTAGCGTGGTTAGAATGTTAAAGGCAGTATACTGCATTAGCTGAGACTGCGTTTCACAATAAATTCTGCATACGTGGCTGAATCAGAAATTACCTTTATCAAAGTACTGCACTTTTTAAGACATATTCCGTTAACTCACACCTAGAAAATGTTATTCAATTGTTAGACACAATCTAAACTGTTGTATGAAAACTACATATCGTAGTTAAGTATCCATAGGAATTGTGAGTTTTTATAAGGAAATCTGGAAAAAGTGGGAAGTTAAATGTAGTCCATGAGAGACACCAGTGCTATGTAATGATTTTTATAAATGAAACCATCACCTCTCTGTTGTTGACAAATGAAATAACATGGAGAGAGCAGCGCAATTGGTAGTCAAACAAAGCATAAATGGAGAAGAATTACTAGATCTAAAAGTCAGAATAAAGCTACATTAAGCTGACAACATTGTAAGCAAAGAATTGTCAGGCAACCCAAGTTGTTTATCTTTGTTTGGTTAAAGATCTCTGGTTCCTCTGTAGATTTGGTGTAGTTCAATGATCTGTCTGTTATGTAGAGCTCTGAGGGCATGGAGATATTCGATGGAAGAGACGGGATGCATTGAATTGGACTCAACAGAATGAGACAATGGAATATTCCAATCAAAAAGAGAACATGAGACAGGAATACTGAGAAAGTAGGGGACAGAGAATGGAAAAAGAAGGAATAAGATGAAAGTGATTTAAATGGACTGAGCGGTTGCAGAGTCTTACAGTTTTGGTGTTTAACTTCTGTGTTACATGTCTGAGACATTCATGACACCTGCAGGCTGACAAAACACATGTTAGGTCAGTTCATGAAGCCTGCATGCTGACAAAACACCTGTTGGGTCAGTTCATGAAGCCTGCATGCTGACAAAACACATGTTGGTTCATGAAGCCTGCAGGCAGACAAAACACATGTTATGTAAGTTCATGAAGCCTGCATGCTGACAAAACCTGTTGGGTCATGAAGCCTGCAGGCAGACAAAACACGTTATGTCAGTTCATGAAGCCTGCATGTTGACAAAACCTGTTGGGTCAGTTCATGAAGCCTGCATGCTGACCAACCACATGTTAGACAAGTTAAGAACACCTGCATGCTGACAAAAAGGGAGAAACAGATGGGTTGCCTCCTGTGTTGTGTTTTGTGTACTGGCATGACCAGTTTAGACTTCTCACAAACTCCTTTCAGTCTGGCCTCCTAGAGACAATAGAAAGGGTTGGTATCCTACACATGCCACACGTTACCCAAAGAGAACACCATGGACCTGCTCTCTTCTCTTCACCTCTCTGTTTAAAAATAGACTGACTTTCATGCGTATTTGTGATCGCGGTTAGATTAAGATTAGGGTCATGGTTATGGAACGTGTAATTTTTGTTTTCTGGTCCTGACAAGGCCAGAAATACAAGACTGTGTGTGTTGATGGGCAGGGCTGAGTTGTGGGGTTTCAGGATGAAGAGGTGTGAATCTCTTTACAGGGCAGCCATAGAGAAGGACTGAGGGAAGAGGGGACAGCAGTAGACGCTTCTCAGTGTCACACGCCTCATATATGGACCTTGTAAAACCTGTTGATCTACATATCCACAAACTTGTGTGTGTGTGTGTGTGTTTATTTGAAGTCCACTGCTGTACCTGCGTGCTTGCTGGAGTGTCTGTGTTACACATGTTGGACTTTGCCCTCCCACTTTACCTTTAGACTACCTGGGATTTAACTCCAGTGGACTTTAATGTTTTCTAATCAGAGGTATTTTAACTGGCTCTCACCTGCTGAGCAAGTTTGTTGAGTTTCTCTTTACAGAACCACATCTAACAGATACCATCGTTGCAGGAGTTACCTAGATTCAGGGTGCTGACTTGTATATATCTGTCTGACTGGAAGTTATATATCTGTCTGACTGGGAGTTATATATCTGTCAGACTGGGAGTTAATACCTTATTTAACCAGTTGGAAGTCACCTGTCCGAAGGAGCTCAACAGTGTCTCTCTCTGATCAACAAGATACTTCTTCAGCTAACCGATACAGGAGTTATCTAGTGTAAAGACGTTCACCTGTGTGACTGGAATACCACCAGACCACTTGGATTAACGAAAGGCTTGATCTCCTACTGGGGTTCACCAAGCTCAGAGTCGAGCTCTGATTCCTCCAGCAGAGCGTGCACGCGTCTGTGTGAACGTGAGTCAAGATGATGGAAGAAGTGTCCATCGCGGTAGCATATGACGCTCACATCGTAGACCAGATGACAGAGGAGGAGATCCTGGCTTGCCTGGTGACCGAGTCCTTAACTAAACACACGGTGAGACCACAACCATTGTACAACCATAACAGAACTGCACCAAAACACACGGTTGAGAACAGAACCATAATACAACCACGACAGAAATACACCATTACACCACCATTCAGATATACAGCACACTATACATCACAGAGCACTCTGCACAATTGTAAACATCTGCACCTGTAACATGTAATGATCTGTAAACAATTTTCTTCTGTGATGTTCCAAAATAAGTAATCTTCGCTTTGAAACCCATTCTGATTCCTGTAACTTAGACCCAGTGTCCGATTTAGTCTGTACAGCTGAACTGTTATAGACTGCATGATCAAAAATCTCTTCCTCCTTGGGTCTATGTCATATTCTCTACATACTGCGAAAACAGTTTCTGTTCATTTGGGAACATAAAAAAAGACATTACCTTTTAATTGAATCATGCTATAATGCCAAACATCAGTGCTTCACATTAAATCAGCCCTTTATATCTGTCCATCCTTGTTTGCGTGACATAGATTTGACTTTATTTGCCCTACAGGTTTCCAGTGAGATGGCCAAGATGAGGGAGCAACAGCTACAGCAGCAGTGTGACCCAATAGACAGATACCAGGTAGGACCCAGTTGGTATCACCCCCCCCACACACACACACGCTTCTAGCAACCAACCTAATCCACAGAGCGATTTTCCAGGATCCCCACTATCTCCTGTCAGATTCTCTTCCCAGGGTCCACAGGAAACATGACAAATAACCCAACACTGTAGAGTCCCAACCAGCCACGCAAATTTAACATACAACAATACAACCTGAACCCTTTGTTTGCAAATGGATCTCCTTGTTGATTTCGTTTGATTCGTCTTTTAAATTTGATGTGGTTTCATCTGTCTTTTAGAGTTAAATTTGCTTTTTCCTCAAGTTATTGAGGATGGAAGGGAGTTCTATCTGATCATGCCTCTGTACCATACTGTGTGATGTAATGAGTTTGTATTAAGCTTGTGAGGAGACACCATAGTGAGATAGTGAGGAGACACCATAGGGACATGCCTTGTGGGGTATTTAGGGCTATCGGAGTTCTATCTTACTTTATTATTAAACTTAAACTCTTCATTAGTGTGCATTAAAGGGTGACGTGTGCTGCTTTGTTTTGAGCCCACTGTAGATTTGCTATTTCATAGTGGCCAAACCAGACCATGTAGGGACTAGAAACGACTAGAAAAGTAAGGAACCTAGACAGATACCCACAAGTTAGCCCTCCCATCCTCCCCCCCACCTAATCAGCCAAGTGTTGCAATACACCCCCTTCTACCCAAAACATGCCCCCAACACCACTATCTGTCCCTGCTATATGTTCTGTGTGTTCTCGAGCGGTCTGGACAACGACCTGTGCTTTCTATCAGGTACATGTAAACTGTGTCCTCTGTTCTGTGTTCCTCCAGACAGAGAACCTTCAGCTGCAGCAGGCCAGTCTGCGTTTGGAGCAGGAGAATGACGTTCTGGCTCGAAGACTGGTCACCAGCAAGATATCCCTGAGGACTGCCCTTGACCAGGTACACACTTATAAGTACCCTCAACGCTTCCCTAGCCCCCGTCTCCCTGGACACTTCCCCTAGCCCCTTACTCTCTAGACACTTCCCCTAGCCCCTTACTCTCTAGACACTTCCCCAAGCCCCTTACTCTCTAGACACTTCCCCTAGCCCCTTACTCCCTAGCCCCTCCCCCAAGCCCCTTACTCTCTAGACCCTTCCCCAAGCCACCTAAACACTTCCCCTAGCCCCCTACTCTCTAGACCCTTCCCCATGCCCCCTAAACCCTAGACATTTCCCCTAGCCCCCAACTCTCTAGACACTTCCTCTGGCCACCTAAAACACTTGACACTTCCCCTAGCTCTCTACTCCCTAGAGCCTTCCCAGATCCCCCTAATCCCTAGGCACTTCCCAAGCCACCTAAACCCTGGACACTTCCCCTAGGCTCCAACCTCCAAGGCATGTCCCCTAGCCCTCTACCCAATAGGCAAATCCACCCTCTTACCCGGGTGTCTCAGAGTGTCTTTATACCCACAGGCAGAAGACAGAGTTGATGAGCTGACAAAAGAGCTGCTGATTACCAGGAAGAATTTGAAGGATACAGTGGAAGAGAAGAGAAGGAAGGACGAGGAGACAGTTCAGGTCATTTGTTTTCCATGATTCTTAATTATTATGTGATGTTTTAACATTTCTGGGTAATAACGAAACGCTGTACGATGTATTTCTGATCCGTTTGCCAGTTAAAGGAAGTGTTCAGGAGAGAGCTTGACAGGACAGAATCAGAGGTAAAGAGGAGCTCGGGCATTATCTCAGACTACAAACAGGTACGACAGACACGCACACACGCCTAAACACAGACAGACACACACACTCAGTCCTAATACTATGCTGTTACACTGTCTGCCAGATCTGTTCCCAGCTGACCAGCCGGATAGAGAGGCAACAGGCAGCACACAGAGAAGAGCTGCAACACCTCAGAGTGAGAATGCTGACCGCCTGACGTCTTACCGTCTGCTCGTTCTGGAGACCACCACTGACCCTGCCTGTCTCTGTCACCATCTCACCTCTCTGTCAGACTGCTGTGTCGGGGTGCTCACGCTGTCAATGGGCCCTAGGTTCTGGTACCAATGAGGCCACTGGTTCCACGGCCCTGAAGTCCAGAAGTAACAGCACCGGCGAACTAGACCAGCGGGAAGACCGGGAGAAAGAACCAGATCTGCAGACAGCTGGTACCAGACAGCCAGACCAAGAGAAGCTGTGTCTAAGCCTCCGGGTTACGGAGCTGGAGAAGGAGCTAGCCCAGACTAAACTACACATGGTGGAGGCTAAGTGCAAGATCCAGGTCAGCTCATAGTGTACACTTCATAGTGCACACTACTCAGCACAAAGATAACACTCTGCACTTATTGACATCACAGGTTCACAGTGCATACCAGAGTGAAACATGTCTTAGGGCGCAGTATTTACTCCAGGGTATTACAATGTTCTGCTGTTTCCTTTTGTCCCCTGTGTAGGAGCTGGAGCACCAGAAGAGGACGCTACAGAGTGATCTCCACACTGCTCAGAACAGCTGGCTCAATAAGACACTCAGCTCCATGCGGTCAGCCAGAGGCGGCCTGCAGATCAGCAGCCGCCCCAGGGACAGATCCTCAACGCTGGGGCGTTCCCTTCACGGCCTCCCCCTTTCAGCCTGGAGCACCAAGAGACTGTCATGGGGCCCAAGGGAGGCACGGGTGGAGTCAATTGACAGTGAGGCAGGGAACAGCAGGGCACCCAAGCAAATGGATTGAGAATATAGAGTCATTGGGGTTATCCAAAATGGGTGGGGGTTTCTTTCACATCTTTACTGGCTATTTTTGTTGTAATTTTTCATATGTATATAAAGACATTGCTGGCTGCACTGGGTGGGTTGTCCCTGTCATTAAGCGTGTAAAAGTAAATCCTTATTTCCAGGGCTAACGGTCGTTTATGCATGAAAGCTCACACACGCACACTCACCCTCACAGTAACAGCATAGTAAAATATCAACTATGCCAACAGCTTTCAAACAAATACTTTATTAAACACATATAATGTCATAACAGATAGATGATAGCACAGAGAGAAAAGGGCAAACAGCGGGTTTGTGTCCCCCTATTCTCTATACATTGTAGCACTTTTGACCAAAGCTACATAGGACTTGCCTGACAACTCACAAAAATATTCTGCTGCACAATTGTTCACTAGGTGTCAGTCTGAGACTAGTTTCCTTACAGATGTTTAGTAAACCAAAATAATGTCATCATTAATTGGATCTCTAATCGATTGAATCAAAGCCAGGGATGAATTTTTAAGATGTTTCCTTACCCATGTGCCGTCTGGCTCTGGCCCAAACCATTGGTTTCTAGGGTGGAAAGGAACTTTCAATTTCCGGGCTGAATTAGGTTGTTGGGTTGTTTGGCAACTTGGAAATCTTTTCAGATCCAGACTCCATTCAGAGAACAAACTAGCATGCCTGTGTGTGGCACGGCATTCGGCAATGCCACACAAGCGAGGGGTTTGGGTTAGCCAGGCAAGAATGGCTTCTCTGGCCAAAAGTAGTCCCCTTAAAAGGAATCAAATTTAAGAGAAACTTATTTCATGTTTGACGACAAACATCCGTTCAGGAAAAACATACCGCACACGATCCTTGACTCTACGGTGTATCAGAGAAATCATGTTTAGAAAGGCTTCCAAGATGCTGCCTCCTGATATTGTCTGTTTACACAAATAAGATCTTATATGAGACTACAATCCGAATGTGGACAAGATTAGGACACATTTAGGCACTATGTATAAATAGGGCTAGGGAGAGGCATGTCTGTTCTAAGCAGCATAAGCATACAATACTTCTATTTGAAGACCCCACAAAAGTTTCTGCTGAAGACCAAGCATTTGTACTCTCATTCTCTCTTTCCCCGATCCATCACTGTTGTCTTCATTCCTCTCCTCTCACAAACATTTGAGGACGTAGAAGTTACATGTCGTCCCACGGGGGCACCCGCAAAGAGTTCCAACGCGCGCACCTTTGCGCACCGCGCACTGTTCACCTGCGTCACACTTAAAATAAAGACACAATCAACAATTCTTATTTACATGATGATAATAATCATTTTGAAGATGGTTATTATGATGTGACATTTATCTCTACATGATTCTGAAAATATGTTATTAGACCAGGTTTTTAAGCAAATCCTGGGCAAAAACAGTAGAACACCGAATAGTTTTAAAATTATATATGCATACTTACAGATGGCAGCCAGCTGAGCTTCTTCTCTGATAATGGTATCTGCTTATTCTTCAGTTTTTCCAGTACTTCTTGCAACGCCTCAATCTACGTGACAGAGAAAAGCAACAGCCTGATACAGAATACCTTTTGGCAACAGTGAGGGATGAATGGGCTAAACCGAAATAACACAAGAAAATGAACCAAACAAATTCACCAACAAAATGTTTATGCAATATAATATTGACTTACTAGGTCCTTCTCTTCTTGTGACTTGAGCGGGTATTCAAGAGAGCGAGTATCAAACTCCAAAGAGTTGTCCGCGTGAGCGAGACAGAAACAAGCGCAGCAGGAGGCAGCAAGGATCAGCAGTTGTACGCCAGCCATGCTGCTGAAACGGAGACGGAAATTGATGCAGCAGGGTGTTTGCCGGTAGCTATGCTATGGGCTTGTCGATGTGGTAAACTGGTAAGTTAACTTCATAAGTCTTCGGGAAGACGGGCTTAATTTTATAGCGTTTGCTGCCGTCATGCCGCTACTGTAATATTTATGACCACGGACTTGAGCCTACCACAGTAGGCTGGTTGACCACTGCCCGGAGAGGGTCACATGGGGTTGTAATATAGAGGTGTTCTCTGATTGAGCACCGCTGCTAACCTCTTTCCAATAATCCCAGGTCAAAGCCCAAGCTGTTGACACCCGTCTTTAATCAGCATCCAATTTCCTGGTGTCTACGTGTGTGTCGTCGACGCATGACCTCGAGTTCACTCATTTGCTCCAAGCCAATACAGTACCCGTGTACACAGTCACCAGGCTTGAGACGTCATTGGCTAATCTCACCAGACAATGTAAAAAAAGACTTTTCTCACTCTGTGCATCCCCAGAATCACATCCATCTACACTTATGATTTGAATTGGTAATTTTAAAGTAATGACGGAAGCTGCTCTGGTCCTCTGAACCACAAGTCGTTATCAATGAAATACCAGTATATTTATACTGTATGCGCAACACATTGTATCCTACTGAAGAAGGCCTGTGGTAGTAAACATGGACCCATTGTACATTGATCGTGATTTAGGAGATTGTCTGACCAAGGCCTGAGTGAATAGCACTGTCTTTGAAAAGATCAGTAAATGGACACCATCTTGGAGGGTCAGCACAGCCAAGATACATGTTGAGGCACAATTTCAGGACAGATAACAAAAATGTAGAGACACAATGTTTCAGGACAGATACCAGATATGTAGAGACAATGACAGATACCAGATATATAGAGACAATGTTTCAGGACAGATACTAGATATGTAGAGACAATGACAGATACCAGATATATAGAGACAATGTTTCTGGACAGATACCAGATATGTAGAGACAATTTTCAGGACAGATACCAGATATGTAGAGACAATGACAGATACCAGATATGTAGAGTAAATATTTTCAGGTTGGATACCAGTATGTAGAGGCACAATGTTCAGGACAGATACCAGATATGGAGACAATATTCAGGACAGATACCAGATAGGTAGAGACACACAATGTTCAGAATAGGTACAATATGTACAATACAAGGATCAAGAAAGTTCTGGAAGATCCTTGAGCAAAAAATTCCCACACTGAATAACATTTAGTAAGTATTTATTTTTACATGTACATTTTAGTCATTTGGTTTCCAGAGCATATTGTAAGTACAATGAACTAAAGAAAATGCATAACCAGCTATCACAGAGGTCCATATAAAAGTCACATTAGCTTCTATATTATGAGATGCTTATTGACTAAGACGGAGCAGACAGAATAGATGCCAAAACAATCCAACAAGACACACCATTGAGAAACATCTTGTATGGTTCTATAATTTTCTCAAAATCTCCCTTTAATTGAATCTTTCATCATACTTTGTTTTGTATCATAATGGGCTTTGCTATAATTGGGTACAGTATTCAAATGTAACATGCATATTCAAACATAACACTGGTTCAAACACAGATCATCTGAACTTTCAGATGATGAGTTCAACAATTACGTCTGTTTTGTTAACATAAGAAAACCCAAGAGAAATCTGCTTCCTAAATAAAACTCATTGGTTTCTAACAAAGATTTAATTCATATCAGAATGACTTGCTGAAGGACCTCATATTCTATAATAACAGAGAAATTCATTTGAGCAGCCAAAAGAGTTTAAATTAATAGCCGAGCAGGACCCTGACTGTAAGGTATAACTTACCAAAGTTACACAGAGGCACATTCATATATACTTTCTTACACGTTTAGCATAACATATCACTGTGGTAACTAAGCCTTCACTACATTCAATGGCAACAGGAGAACCACTCCTGAAATGACCTATTGCTTTCTTAATCTGACACCCAATAATAGTTACAGTCCCCCTTGCAAATGTACCACATTACCATGTTATAAATATAACATAGTTGTCTTTAAGGTTTAAGTTAATAACTCCCATTATTCACACAATGCTAGTTTTTCAGGAATCGGGTGTCTCCAGCCACTGGTCCCCTGCCTGATCGAGGTCATCAAAGTAGTCGTCTGTGTACCGAAGCATCTGGACCACGGCGGAGAGCAGTAGGATGTCAGTATTCACGTCCAACTCAAATTCACGACTGTAGTTCTTCACTGGCACAACACACGACTGGGACACACCGATACACAGGCTCACCTCACGGATCTGAAACACATGTCATAATTCACACACCCAGGCAGACAGACAGACATACAGACAGACACAAACACACCCACAGCCCAGAAGCAGAAAAACACCCGGACAGATTAATAGAGACACACCCACTCATACAGACATACAGAGACACACCCACCGGACAGACACACAGAGACACACCCACCGGACAGACACACAGAGACACACCCACCGGACAGACACACAGAGACACACCCACCGGACAGACACACAGAGACACACCCACCGGACAGACACACAGAGACACACCCACCAGACGGACACACAGAGATACTCCCACCCAGACGGACACACAGGGACACACCCACCGGACAGACACACAGAGACACACCCACCGGACAGACACACAGAGACACACCCACCGGACAGACACACAGAGACACACCCACCAGACGGACACACAGAGACACACCCACCGGACAGACACACAGAGACACACCCACCGGACAGACACACAGAGACACACCCACCGGACGGACACACAGAGGGAAACAAACAACTCATTAGATGAAGGCAGGGTACTATATGAGAACCGGGTTTAATTTGAGATGTGGCCATGCATGCTCTCACCATCCTCTCTATGTAGTAGCTCAGGTAGAGGTTGGTCAGGTCTTCTCTTACTAGAGGACAGGCTTCATCTACCTTAGTTAACAGGACCAGCAAGGGCACTCCTAGAAACACCATACACATGTTAACAAACCAGGAAAACATATGCTCAACTCTCTCTTATATAACCTTAATAGATCGGGTGCTGAATACTCATATATAATAAAAAATACGAAAAAAGAACAGTAATATGGTATTATTCTTAAATCAAAAATATGTGTGCAGCCTGAATTTTTCAGGTCTAGTCCCTAGCTATTAAAATGCCTGGCAACCTGTGGCTATTCATCATGGTTGCTAATGGAGCACCGATGTTTACCAATCCCTGTCTTCATTCCATGTTCAGTGTTAACCATATAGTAAAGGTTAAGTGTCACAGGTTATTCTTGATCCTTCACACACGCACGGCACCAGCCCTGCCACCCTTTCTTACCCAGCCTGTTGACGATCTTGCGCATTGCATTGAACTTGTCCACCATCTTCCCAGAGATTAGAGAGATCTTGCAGGCATCCAGTACGTAAACAACACAGTGGATCCTGTCCTTCAGGCCGGGTGACTTACAGAAGAAGGAGTTGTCAGTCTGGGCAGACATGGATGGGTTGAACTGGGGAGGGAAATGGAACATTAGCCCCCATTTAATATATCGTGGATAGTTTCCACAGATGGACGACGGCTAGATTCTGTCAACGCAAACATAAATTGTCATTCACAAGAAGCAGTAGTTTATGGATTTAGGTTTTTACCAGTGATTATTTATACAAATTACGAGCAGGGAATAGTTATTGTAATTGCGGCAATAACTGATGTCAAACATATGAAACCATGTGGTTTGCCCATTCTACTTTCCTTAACCAGCCTAACCTGATATCCGTCTTGTATATGGCCCTTCAGGACACTGGTGATGTCATCTATGTCCAGCCCAGCACCGGGTCCTTCCTCCAGACCCATGGTGTCACACAGAACCAGAGGAAGAGTCCTCCTGTCTTGCCCCGTCTTGATTTTGTAGGTACGGAACTAAAGAGAGACAGGTGGAATGTTAAGGTGATTTGTGCACTGAAGCCTTTGGCAGGCAAGCACTAATGCACACACACACACGCACACACACACTCCGTACCTGCGTGGTCAGGCTGGTGCCTGCACTGCCGCTGTTGGCCTGTCCAGTGACATGCCCTTTGAAGATAGAGTTGATGGAGTTGAAGAAGCTGGACTTTCCTGCCCCGACTGGACCCACCAGTAGAACTCTGACTTGGACCACTGCCTTCACCTCAGGCTTATAGTTCTGAATGTAGCCCATCAGACGCTCTTTGGTACTGTTAATGATGGAGATGGTATTTTGGTTGCGTGAAGGACCGAGGTGTTATTTCGGTAATGGTATTGATAGAGATGGACGCAGAGAATAAGTTACTGATGAGTTTTAGACATGAATGATTCATAGAAGTGTTTTCACGGAACCAGAATTGCTTCTCGATGTATCATAGCTGCACGGTTATATGATGCTAGGACAGGTTTTGGGTCCAGACATACCTAAACCCTTCCCACTCGATATTCCTCCATGGCTTCTCTAGAAGGTCTCCACGCTCTGCCGGGAAAAGTAGGCAAAAAAGTCGTCATTGTTTTTACTAATCCCATGATCAAAACTATTCAAAATCATGAAGCAATATGATTTGATTTAGAATGGGATAGTGTAGCCTAGTACATTTAAATAAAGAAAAAGCATGTAAATAATGAAGTGTATTTATTCCAAAATGCCATGCCCAAATTCCAGCAACTTCTGTATCTAGTCAGACTCTCCTTCCAGCGTATGTGTACTTGCGACTGCTTCCTGTTCGAGTGAGCAGTGTGATAATGGCGGTGTGATAATGGCAATGTGATACTGGCAGTGTGATACCGGCCGTGTGATAATGGTAGTGTGATACTGGCAGTGTGATACCGGCAGTGTGATAATGGTAGTGTAATACTGGCAGTGTGATAATGGTAGTGTGATACTGGCAGTGTGATACCGGCAGTGTGATAATGGTAGTGTGATACTGGCAGTGTGATACCGGCAGTGTGATAATGGTAGTGTGATACTGGCAGTGTGATAATGGTAGTGTGATACTGGCAGTGTGATACCGGCCGTGTGATAATGGTAGTGTGATACTGGCAGCGTGATACTGGCAGTGTGATATTGGGTAGACATAAAGTTTGTTTCTGGGTAGACATAAAGGTTTTTGCTGTAACCATTTTTTGTATGGATGATTGCGTAGAAAGTAGTGGCTGACTAAGGTGTAGGGGCTGAGTGTTCAAGGTGTAGGGGCTGAGTGTTCAAGGTGTAGGGGCTGAGTGTTCAAGGTGTAGGGGCTGAGTGTTCAAGGTGTAGGGGCTGAGTGTTCAAGGTG
>JACXGJ010003424.1:0-53936 GCA_016801105.1 Esox niger
ACTAACAACCTCATCCACACACCTGGTCCTGCGGCACTCACAACCCATCTGTTGGAGCATTTATTTAGATCCAGTCTGAAAGCTGAGTAATACTGTGGAGGGTTTTACATGACTCAGTAAAACAGCCCCAGTCGGTCGGGAAACGTTGCTGAGTCACTGAGCTGATTGGAGGACCAGGTCCAATATTAGAGTCCTCGGTTTAGCACAGAGCCCTGCAGGGCCAGTCTAGTCTCACATCCGGGGGCCGGCACATGATAGCCAACATAATTATACTGTTATCTCTGCTGTGTCACTGACTTATCGGCTGACTGGTTGGTTGGCTGGCTGAACGACTGACTGGCTGACCAACTGTCTGACTGATTTAATGAAGAGCTAGACGCTGACGAGGGACTCAGCTTTCTCCCATTCTCTTTTTGCTGTTATGTCACAGCTGTGTGGTATGTGTGTGTGCGTGTGTGTGTGTGTGTGTGCGTGTGTGTGCGTGTGTGTGTGTGTGTGCGTGTGTGCGTGTGTGCATGTGTGCGTGTGTGTGTGTGTGTGTGTGTGTGTGTGTGTGTGTGTGTGAGTGTGTGTGTGCGTGTTTTGAGATGTTAGCTTTCACATTTCTAGACACATCTACAGCATGCAAGTCAGACAAAAACACCAGCAGTTAGTCAAGTGAATATTACTGATCAGTATCAGGCCAGATCAGACTTGTTGACAGCGTGTCGGGGAGATTTCCCCGTAGATTGTAGCAGAGCTATACGCATTTCCCTTTGAATGGAATATTAAAATTCTACGCTAATCTGGCCACCCCATCGTGGCTCCCTGTCATTCTGATTAGCTCATCTACGAATACAACCCGACTTCCGCTGTTGCCCTGACGCAGGTCGCACCCAACTGGGAGACCAGATCACAGGTGACAAGGACCTCGGCCAATGAGGAAACACATTCCACTCCTCTGAGTCAGGTCCCTGTCTCCGGAAGGCAGGGATCCCTCCCCCGGACCCACAGGATACGTTACAGGAAATGACACAAACATGATGGGGGGGGTGGATGTCAGGTCTGGGCCCTGACACACTACTTGGCACACCATAACCTGGTCTGTCCCGGCCATCATGTTCCAGAGAGCAGGTCGCGGATAACAGAAAACACACCCGCATACATTCCAGACGTGTACATTCAACGTAGTCAAGAGCGGAACGTTATTCCGTGAGGGCGAGTGAGAAGCGGCGTCCGGAAAGGGGACGTTAACTGACCCTTTGCAATCTCCATCTTGCATGTCTGAGTACTACTGTTCAGACTGACAGAAGGACCCGGGGATGACCCGTTTCATCCCCACTCCCCGCGTCCGTCTTCTCCATCCACCGCTCTCGTCGCCATCCCCTCACCCAACCTCAGCGCCATCTAAAGCCTTTGTGCAGAAGAGAATTTTTATGCATGAAAGCCCTCAAAAACAAAATGAAGAATGCAGATTAGCAAAGCCGCTTACATGTTTTTCTACTCCACGTTCTAAGCGTTCACCTCCGAAGAGAGAGAGATATGGAAGGAGGGAGCCGGGGGGGGGTGTGTGTGTGGGGGGGGTGCTGGCCTCGGCCGTCTCTGTTTGGTGTGATAACCGAGGCCGGGCCGAAATAATTTCACACCTCCAGGTTAGTCCTCCCGGTTAATTGCGGCAGCTAACTTAAGTGCTGCGTTGAATGACTTTTCGGAGGAAGACTGACTCTATATCCCCATACATTTTCTAATTGTCTATCAGTGAGGTGCGGGGGTGATTACACAGGCTTCTCCTCAAAGTGTTTATCTCACTCAGAAGGTTGAACTATTGTCTACATTTATCTGTCTCTCTCTTTCTCGCTAACACACAAAGAGGGGAAGGTAAACAAGGCCACAAGAGAGAGAAAGGAGAGAAAGGGAGAGATTGGGGGGGAGTAGGAAGAGAGAGAGAGAGAAAAGTGAATGCTGGCCTTCATATTTTTCCGCCTGAGGCAGTTTTCTACCTGGCTTTCGCTAACAAATACATGTCGTATATCTTCTTCCTGATATTTCTGTAGCCTTCTACCATGGCATGTGCTGTAAATGTTCTGCTCCGATAGGGAATAACTTAACGGTACATATCTTTTGTCTTTGACAGTGATGTAGGTCTTAAAGGTTGGCACAAAGGCGGTGTTCCCTAAACCCTCACAGGGTCGCCTGAAAATGTACAAAATGTAGCGGTGGAAGAAATTGGAAAATAATTGCGATTGACGGGGGATGATTAGGGACGTAAAACACGGCTGTATTAAAATTAGCATTTTGTATTTTATTTTCCCAAAAATGTTGCTCTAAATATAAAATTATAGTTCCAGCAACAAGATATCATGACCCCATTCCAGAATGATATGTCTCTCAGGAACACGTTGTGTTTTTGGTTCCCTCAAGAAACCCATAACACAGAAAGGGAAAAAACAGTCAGTAAATCAAACCGGGGGGAGAAAGATAATGTCATTTAGTAAATACATCATTATACGCTGACACTGCCTAATGACCGTTCTTGACGTTTTCCAGAATACCCCAAATGTTACGGACACTTTTCAAACCTTACTTTCTCCAGACTGAAATATTATTACAGAACATTCTTGGATAATAGTTACATGTTTTTCCCGTGGTAAATTTGTAAAATAAGGTCATAGGGTAAACCTGTTTAGGAATGGGAATCCTTGCAAAAGGCCCTGTTTACGGGAAAAAGAAACATGCAGATGTTTTGAAGCGAGTCTCTGGCCTCTACTTACCATTTGCAAGTCACAGAGTTTCTTAAGCGATCAAATGCCAGCCATGGGTTACTATGGTATGGCAAAGTTCAACTGGGGACAGGAAAAAATAAATAAGAGAATAAAGTGAGGTCAGACCGAAGTAAGTGATGTAGGGAAATTAGTCTACCGTATGATAAAGGAATTTCGTACCACACAGATCTGTGTGAAGTACCACTATATAGGCTCTGGCTGTGGTTTATATGCTTCTAGTCTATTACAGGACAATGCAGTTCAGTAGAACACTGTCTGTCTGGGACATCAAGGTGGTTCAGCCTCTATCCCAGACAGAGACACAACTTGTCTCCTCTCGTTCAGACAGTGGACTCTCATTTGTTTATTCTAAAATAAAACACAATAGTTTCCCTGTATTGCATCTGAACTACAAATGAAGACTGAGATTTAAGACACACACTTGCAACGATGACTCATCTGTCAAACACACACACACACACACACACACACACACACACCCACAGTCCACATGCTCCAGAGCGCACATTAAAGAACCACTCTTTTACCACACATTAATAAATGCATAACAATTCAAGCACACCCTCTAGTCAAACATTCCATGCCTTTCTCTCTCTCTCCGTCTCTCTGTCTCTCTCTCTCTCTCTCTCCGTCTCTCTCTCTGTCTCTCTCCGTCTCTCCGTCTCTCCGTCCCTCTTTCCCTCTCTCTGTATCTCTCCCTCTCACCCACGCAGAAACACCCATGCACACAAAGACAAATCCATGTGCTCCACCACACGCATGCCCACACCATAACAATGACCTCATCCCCGTCCCCCCTCCCTCCCCCCGTCAACAGCTGGCCCATGCAAGAGCGAGGTCACCTGAGAGAGGGAGGCGGGGGAGGGGGCGGGGGGCGGGGATGGTCCTCTCGCAGCTCTTGCAGGCTCTACCGGCTCTTGTATTTGGGGCACTATGAACCCAATTACCTTCTTCAGACAGACATGCTTACAACAGACAGCGGAGAAACGGCCAGCCCACCCCTCGCCCACCAGGCTAACAGGGATCTGATGAATGCCTCAGCGCTCCGTTAATTTCTGATGGGGATGTCGCTGCCTGACCTCCGGCGGCGGCGGCGTTATGGTTCTACCCAGTGCCGTGTTCAGAATGGCGTTCAGAATGGCGTTATGCTTTCAGCGTACGTCAACCACCCCGCCCGCCTCATCAGAGAGCCTGCCACGGCGGGTCGCGACCGTTCCTCGTCGCCACGCCGTGCCCGTGGTGACGCAGGTGTTAGGATTTGCCCCCTCCGCGGGCTGGTGTTGCGGGGCGGGTCGCCTGAGGCAGCCCTGCTACAGCTGCCAGCTCCCCGCCAAGGGAGAGCGCTGAAGCCGTCTGAACATCCCTGGCGCCAGGTACGGCTGGCATGAGACAGCAGGAGCCCTGCCGTCAACACACCTGGCCGCGTCACGGGTGGTCCAGGAGGCCCTGCCTTCCAGCTCGAGTCCCTCCCCCTTTCCCTCCCGCTCCCCGCTCCTCTTTCTCCTCTCGCTCCCACACTCCTACCTCCAGACTCCTCCCTATCTGACAAGGTCAAAGAATGTGTGGCGGGTCTGGTTGCCAGGAACTCCGCCTGGTCGGGAGGACAGAGGAGTGACCTCATTACTGGGTTAGCGTGCACACACACACAGCGCTTCTCTCCACACTCCGTGCTCAGCACCTGTGACTCACGGGTCCTTCCCCTCTGCTTTCCAAAATCATCATCAGCCTGGTGAGATCACAGGCAGCTTCCTAAAAATGCTAAGTGCTCCGGGAGAGCAGAGCAGTCAGTCAACTCCATGGGAGACGGAGACACGGTGATGCAGCCCATCTCAGCTTCTTCCCGGAACCGTCTGTGTGTGGGTGTGTGTGTGTGTGTGTTTGTGTGTGTGTGTGGACAGCCAGGCAAGCGGCAAGATTGCTCTGTGCCGGGAAGTCCTCAGGAGGGTGAAGAGAACTCCCTCCCTCCCTCCTCTCCTCCTTCCCTCCCTATCTGCCTCCCTCCCTCCCCCTTTCCAACCCCCCAACCTTCCTCCATGTTAAGTCTATGTACTGCAGCTCACGCTTAAATAATTCAGACGGGTGGAGAATTAGTGAGTGAGTGCTCGCCGACTGCTCTATTGAACCAAAACGCACAAACACACAGGCACGCAAAGACACACACAGAGACATACACACACACACTCACACACACACACACCACTAAATAAGCCTGTTTCACAGAATGGAAAGACAAAGTGTTTTGTATGCAACCACAGGCACACGGTTGTCAATTGAAACACAGGACTCATTTAAACAAAGCTGTAGCTAAAAACACACACACAGACACACACACACAGACGCCCCCCGTTCCTGCAGCACTTGGCTATTCCCCCGGGTATTCCCGGGCAACATCACAGATTAAAATAGCTTCCGACCCACATAGCTCGGCAATGGCTCAACCTCTCCCATATCTGACAACTCAGTCCGACTCCGCCTCCGCGTCGCGGCACCGACGCCACCGCTACCTTTCGGTCAGCGATGACCTGACCTGGCGAAGGTAGGCCGGGGCGAGCATGTTACGTTCAGCGCTTGGGTAACTAAACACGACCCCCTTCTTCGAGGGGGTGGGGTAGTCGAAACGGTAAAACGGTACAACTGGGCGACACGTTCCGACACGGGCCTGCTGTTCCGCTGACAGTACGGGTAGAGAATTGACAAGTACTAAAGCAGAACATCGAGAGAACATCACGCTCAGCTCAGCATCAGCTGTCTCCGTGGTTTCTCATCACTTCTCAGTAGGTGACACGATGGGAAAAAAAGAGCAAAGGATTGAAAACGACCCCCCCCCACCTCACTATGTACTGACTGACAAAGGAATATTCCCTACCCGCGTCTCTACCAGTAGAGGACAAATTCCCAAGGTCGTCCCGCTCTCCATGTGACCCATTTACTGGGCTGGAGGCTCCTCTCCCTGCTAGCAGACTGCATGGGATCCAGTCACTGTCTCAGTAAGTCTCAGAAGCGTGCACATACACACGCATGAACGCACACACACACACACACACACACACACACACTCGCGCGCACACACAAACCATGCAGGCACGCACGCACGACACACACAATGTTTGTTATTACTCTCAGGTAAAGGTGGTTAATGCCTACAGCTAATTAAAACAGGCCTGGATCTCACAGCAGAATGAGTTTCAGATGGAGGAGGAGAGAAAGAGAGGAGAGGGAGGGTGAAACCGAGGGAGAGGAGAGAGGAAAGAGGGAGAGAGAGAAAGAAAGAGAGAGGAAGAGAGAGGCAGAGAAGAGAGCGTTTGAGGACAGCATACAGCGGAGGCAAAAGCCACACTATCTGGAGTTCAGTTTGCCCCCTGCAGCCACACCAAACACACAGTGCCAACAGGACAACAGGTCTTAAAATAGAGCCTCCAAAAAACAACACGACCCTGCTCCCCGGTGACACGGCCTCCTCCAGGACGCCGCCCACCGTAACCACGGCAACAGCAGCAGCGGCAAAGTCCAGGGGGTTGACAGATGAGAGGGGAAGCTGGAGCCGGGCCAAGGGGTGACGGTGGGGGGGGGGGGGGGTTGTGGTAAACAAGGGCCGGGTTTCCTGAAATGCGCAGTGACGGGATATCACAGGAAACACTGTGGATGGCCTCAATACCACAAACACACACGCGCGCACACATCGTGGACCTGTATAGTACACACACTTCCTGTAGCTTTGCCAACATCCTCAACCAGGCACATTATGTCACACACACCATAACTCACAAAGACACACAGATGAGGTCATATGAACCTCTAGTTGAGATCATCCTTCACTCTTTCTAACGTGATAACAGCAGTGGACTAGCTCTATCGACCCACTGCATCGAGCCGGCAAAAATGAACAGCTACGGCTCCACGGGCCAGAGGGAAAGAAACACCAGTCCCTTGACTGCCTGCCACACGGGCATCTGCCCTTTTTATTTTCTCGGCGTCCATTCATTTTCTGGGTTGAAGGACTAAAGTTGGGCACAGGGCTGTGTGCAAACTGTGCCAGCTTTACACAGTGAACAGCAGGAGAGAGTCAGTGGAGAGAGAGAGAGAGAGAGGAACCAAACCAGGCAAATCAGCAGTCCAACACAGAGACAACACAGACCATATGCAAATACTGCTCTATGCCACCCTATCTACTTCTCTATCCCTATCTACTTCTCTCCTAACTTTGCTCCACCTCTCTCTCTACATCCCTCTCTATCTCTAAACTTCTCGTTTCCTCTCTCCGCCTCTCTCCCTGTGTTTTCTGAATCTAACTGGTATGGTCGTCAGGTTGTTGGTCAGACTGGTTGTACGGACGCTGTCCGCTGCCCAGTCGTACTACGTAACTGACAGAAACAGAGGTGGGGTGTTTCTGCTCCATACAGGACGGATCAGCAGGCGCAGGCCAGCACCCTCCACCATGAATAAGGCTGTAGGCCTGCTATCAAGGCAGAGGAGCGGGTTCCCGGAAACAGGTAGAACCCATCTGTGCAGCTGCTTCACTCTGTGTGCGTGCATGGGATCTCAGAAGATTTGACTTCTAATACAGACGTTTGTCCTGGGGGGTAGGACGTCAAAAAATGACTTCAGTACCAGTCAATACAGGCCATGTTAAGCTCTATATCAACACTGAACAACCATATCATATCAACACGCAAAACAAAGGATGAAATGCTCCACAAAAAGGATGTAAACAAATGACTAACCCCTAACCTTAACACGTAGCCTGAAGCCCAACCATCGTCATCCTCCCACCAAAGATGTTAATCACCTAGTCTTCATCGCCAACATATAATCTCCTACCCTTGATGGTAAATATTTGCCTTCACACCCAGTTGATTATCTCCCCTGGACGAACGTAACATAGTGACGTGGAGCCATGATAACTGGTGTGTGTGTGTGTGTGTGTGTGTGTGTGTGTGTGTGTGCGTGTGTGTGCGTGTGTGGGAGCTTTCATCATCCACCTGGTATGAAAACAAACCAATGAGCTCAGCCGTGCCAGCCCTGCAGCCTAGCAACAGGTTCAAGACTAGATCTGCTGGAGGTATTATCCCATCTCACTCTGCACTGACTGGAAATGTGGAAACTGTGTGTGTCAGTATTATCCTGTACTGTGATTTCTCCCAAATAAGTCCTGCAAGGATAATAAAAGGAGAATGATCTGGTCCCCAGCCTATTTTAGTCTTAGGGGTTGGGTTTAGGATAGGGGTTCAAATTTGATTCAGGGGTTTGTTTTAGCGTTTCTGTAAGGTTTAGTGATTGAGGTTGTGTTTAGGGTAAAAGTTATGGAAAAGGATTGGATTTAGGGAACATTTAATTTTGAATATGAATAATAGGTCAAAAAATGTAAGTACGTGTGTGTGTTTGTGTGTGTGTATGTGTGTGTGTTTGTGTGTGTGTATGTGTGTGTGTCAAGTCCTACCGTTCATCTATGTACTGTTGCTCCAGAATGAATTAAGGAAACTGGAACAACAACACCCTGGTCTCTAGAGTCTAAAGACCTAAGGACATCAACAATATACTATAGTGAACATGCTTGCTGCTTACATATTTGTCTTCCCCAACACTGGGGAAGCATCAGTGTGTGTTGAGGCAGATTTACTATGTTCACATTTCCATACGGAAGACGTCAGGGACAGCCCTGATTCAGGAAAGCTGCCGAAGGTCAAGTTCAGTGAGAGATCAAGAGTTACAGAGAGGGGAAAAGGAGGCGAGCGTATGAAAGAGTGAGGGAGTTAGAGGCAGATGAAGAAAGACACAGACATTTTCCAAACCCCCAGAACAACAGTAGCCGTTAAATAAACATGAGATCGCTCCGTCCTTCTCCTTTCTCTTCTCCTCAATTCTCCCTTCTTCTCCCCTTCTCATCCTCTCCCGCATCTCCTCCATGCACTAATGCCCCTCGGTCCTTCATCTCCTACCTTGTCAGCTCTCTAGGACATCTCTAAAGCTCAGATTAGAGCAGTTTAAAAACAACAAGAACACCATTATCTATTATTTATGAGCAGCAGCGCTAATGCCGGCCTGCTCTGTATTTACACAGTGGAATACTGCGTGGTGGATTCCGTTACACTCTACAGCATACCTGAGAAGAGAGCAGAGCAAAGGAGAGGAGAAGAGGAGGACTGAAGAGGACTGGAGAGGATTGCAGAAGAGACAAGTAGAGAGGACTAGAGAGGAGAGGACTGGGACGGAGAGCGGAGTAGAGGAGACCGGACTCTGGAAAAGTAGAAAGGGAAGGTAGATCTGGAGATTTCATTGGCTTTCCCTGCTTTAGGGGATATATTTTTTGTGTGTATCTTTCTATGAGTGTGTTTGTAAATGTGTGTGTATGGGGGAGGCTCTGCTTGAGTGTCTGTGTTTCTGCCAGTAAGGAGGAAGGAAAAATGACTTTCTCCTCTGTGATTGTTAATCAAAGACTTGAGTGGCGCAGCATAGCTCCCTCTCACAATCCACTGACTGAAAAGACGCACCGCCTCATGCATAAAGATCGAGCAGGGTCCTCTCTCTCTACCCCGCGTCTCATGAGACGCCCCTCGACAAATGAACCCCATCCTCATTTCAGGCATCACCTACCCTCCACCCCATCTCCTCTTCTTGAACAGCGCTCCTCCTTCTCTCCTGCTCCTTGTCCGCCTTTCCTCCTCCCCATTCTCTACCCATTATGCTCATTCTCTCCTCTTCTCCCTCCTCTACTCCACCTCCTCTCCATCTGAGCCTTCGAAAACCCCTTGATCTACCATCAATGTTCTCAAGTCCATACGCAATCATTCATTCCTAGAGGAACATGGTAATTACCCTAGAACCTCGGATATGATACAGCATACCAGCTTACCAGTGTGTGTGTGTGTGTGTGTGTGTGTGTGTGTGTGTGTTCTTTACTGTGACACCAGTTCTCTCCTAGTGGGCGAACCACCTCAGCCCTGATTTGTCCTTGGTCCTTTGTGTGTGATCCTTCCATGTCAGGGCCAGATACAGTGTGGTACTTCCCTAAACATGACCTTCACATGCCGGCGCTGCTTACATAAGAGCCTGTATACATTAACTCAGCACCTCAACGCCCTGAAAGAGATTCGACCTCTGACCCGAGTTTCGACAGCGACTGCGTTCGCTGTGCTTTCCACAACATGTTGGAAACGTTGCACCCGAAACAAACCGTCTACTCTCTGGACATCACAGTAGCTTCCTGGCAGTGACGCTGGCGGACTCCACAATGACACCCTATTCCCTAGTGCACTGCATCTGTCCAGAGCTCTTCTGACCCTGGTCCAAAATAGGGCGCCGCATAGGGAATAGAGTCGTTTGGTACGCTGCCATCGTCCCCTCTGCCCAACCTCAACAGAGGAGCCAGCCAAGCTCACAGGGCTTGTTTGGATTGCTAAATCGATCTGTGTGCTCTCCCCTCACCCCCTCCCCGATGTGCTGCTGATTCAATATGGCCCTTGTGTAGCCCCGGACTATAACACCGCTCGGTACAGTATAGACAACCTCACCCCTGCACTCTCCGGAAAGTTCCACGGCCTCGCCTGTCCTGTCTGTCACCAAACGAAATGGATTCGTTCCACACAAGTGCAAGCATTGAAGAGCGTGGGATCCATACGTTTGGTTTGTTGTTTTAGTCGCGCACATCTGATGATCGACTCCTAGCGTCGGCAAAGGGAAGCATCCAGACGTCTATTTGATATGAAGCGAGGTGAAGATGAAATGACAGATCTAGTGCTATGGAGCGATCAGTACGTTCACCAGTCAGCCACCTGTATATACGAAACACTGTTCATCATTAAAGATCAAACCTATAGCTTTACACGCTAAGCTGTGGCTTTGAGAGACCTCTATCAGACTCAAACTACCCATTTATACAGAGTTAATGTGTTCCGCTTTTCTAGAGACAATGTACTTACTGTGCAGTTTCATATCTAATCTATGCTCCATTTGAGTGAATGGCTTATTCAGGCTGAGCACGTCCAGAAGAGAACGCTCTTCTGTCTGCAGTTCACTACTTTAGCCCCGACTCCGGTTAACGGGAGTGAATAGGATGCAGTTTGGGAAGTAGGCTCAGTCAGGGGGTGGGCTAACCTGCCTGCCAAATGATGTGCTCCCATGAGCTTGTGTCTGACTTGAATGGTTTCTAATTAAGAAGCCAATATGAATGAATTCAAAAGAAAAAGGAAGGAGAAAACATTCATTCCAGAGCCGAGCGATGTTACCACAACAGCTTTTGGACAGGATACAGCACCACTCAATTAGAACTCATTTGATCAATCTTACACTACTTATTATTTTAATACATAGTGTTGCTTCTTATACAATTACCTATCCCTGCCCCCGCCAACCTGCCCCCCCCCCATCTCTCTCTCTCTCTCCATATATGCGTGTCTCTCAGTTCTGCTGTCTGAGTCAGCAAAAAAAGAATCATCTTCAAACAGATTTTGAGTGTTACATTTCATAGCACCAGTGGAGAGGAGGGGTCAGGTGAGATGGGAAATATGATCTTAACCGCGCACCTTCACACACACACACACACACACACACACACAGCGGTGCGTCGGTAAAATGGGTCCCCACTTCAAAGGGGAACCTGCCTCCTCCCCCAGCACATGAAAGGGTCCCTCACTCAGACTACAGCCTAATTGCATCCAGCTGCTGATGGTGTGTTGACTGTGTTTTTGCTGAGAGAAGGTGGTGTGTTTGAATGATGGGTGGATCCATCTGCGCTTGGAATGGAGTCCCAAATGGTGCCCTGCTCCCTCGGTGATGCACTGTATTTTTACCCGGGTCTAAAGGGCTCGGGTTTTAGGCCGCGACTAGATTCCATTGGGGAATGTTCTCACGAGTAAGCTGTGCTTGCCGACACGCGTGTTGGCCCTGTGCTGTCGTGGGGGTCTTTCCTGCTGGCTGGCTGTTTCTGTGCCGGGTGGGTGTCCATAACAGCACCCTGTTCCCTTCACGGTGTACTCCGTTTGGCCAGGTGTCCATAACAGCACCCTGTTCCCTTCACGGTGTACTCCGTTTGGCCAGGTGTCCATAACAGCACCCTGTTCACTACACTGTGTACTCCGTTTGGCCAGGTGTCCATAACAGCCCCCTGTTCACTTCACGGTGTACTCCGTTTGGCCAGGTGTCCATAACAGCCCCCTGTTCACTACACTGTGTACTCCGTTTGGCCAGGTGTCCATAACAGCCCCCTGTTCACTTCACGGTGTACTCTGTTTGACAAGGGCGCTACACAGGGAGTAGCCTTTAGACCACATGTACGAGTCATATCAGGTCACAGGAAGTGAGGTGTGTGTGTGTGTGTGTGTGTGAATGTGGGGGGGGGGGGGGGGGGGGGGGGGGAGCAGCAGGACAGAGGCGCCAACTCAGACAGGAAATGGCCAGTACAATAGGCTTGGCTTTATTGCATTATCATGACATTTGGCAGCTCCCATCTATAGCTGATGAGTAAAAACATCTAGGGTGATAAATGAGTTTGAATGTTCGTCCCGTCAAGCCTGGCAGTACTTAACAACTCACCATCTACTGTACATGATTCAGCCTAAAGCAAACACAACCACAAGGGTTCAATTCATTTGTAAGTTCTTTTGACAGATCTGGCGGAAAGAACATATCTGTCTGCCTGGAGTCATGCTAAATCAGTGGAGGATATTCAAGCAATAAGCCACAAAGGGGTGCGTATAGGCCAGACTGCACCTCAGCTATGGCCTGTTCTTATGCACGACACAACGCAGAGTCCCCGGATACAATCCTTGCCTAAGACAGTATTTGAGTTTTGGTCACTAGCCAGTGGGGTCTATACAGGCTGGACTATACAGGCTGGTCTATACAGACTGGTCTATACAGGCTGGACTATACAGGCTGGTCTATACAGACTGGTCTATACAGGCTGGTCTATACAGACTGGTCTATACAGACTGGTCTATACAGGCTGGTCTATACAGACTGGTCTATACAGGCTGGTCTATACATGCTGGACTATACAGGCTGGTCTATACAGGCTGGACTATACAGGCTGGTCTATACAGACTGGTCTATACAGGCTGGTCTATACATGCTGGACTATACAGGCTGGTCTATACAGGCTGGTCTATACAGGCTGGTCCATACAGGCTGGTCTATACAGGCTGGTCTATACAGGCTGGTCCATACAGGCTAGTGTGCTGATGATGCTCCCCAACACGTTCCTGGAGTTTGACCATTGAAAGAACGGGAGAACCCAAGTATGCATTTTGAAACACAGCCATTGATTATTTGGTGTGTAAAGCAGAAGTGGTGGAACTAGTAAGGTCTGAATGTCAGGCACCGCTGATGAGCATGTGACAGCTGGGTTGCCGTGTGTCCATTCCATAGGGTTGTGCTTTGATTGGCTCTCTCGTTCTGACAGTGTATAAGTAGTGTGTGTCCATTCCATAGGGGAGTGCTGTGATTGGCCCTCTCATTCAGACAATGTGTTGGGTGTAGCCCATTCAAAAGGCCCAGCTTTTCCAAACTCAAAAAATGTACTTATTCTGTTTAAAATGGATCTCGTTTCAACAGGCTAAAATTGTTAGTCACTCTTATTTTGACATCTAAACCGGTGATGTGATTGCAAGGTGACACTTTTCACAGGAAAGGAGATTTCAGATGGATGGTCATGTGACAGTTCTGCTTCAAAAACAGACAACTAGGTTTAATTCAATGAGATCAAGAGAGATTAAGTCCCCTTCACTTGCTCAGTTTGATGCACATATTTTGGTGTGACGTACATTGTCCGTCATTCGAGTGGTGGAATACAATTTAACCACATGCAAGGAACCGAACCGACTTTGCCTCCATTTCCTCTGCTTGTCAGTCTCACAGATGTCTAGTCACCATGGCAATGGCAGTGACCCTGGTGCATTGTGGGCAATTTCAACTCAGGGAAACGGTGACTCCTCTCTTTCACGTGGACAATCGGAACTCAGGTCTCGTCTGACCGGTTTGGTGCAGACACAGCAACTCAGTGGAGAGCTGGCGCGTAGTGGTGGTGTGTGTAGTGATAGTGTGTTGCAGTGGTGGTGCGTAGTGGGTGGTGCGTAGTGGGTGGTGCGTAGTGGGTGGTGCGTAGTGGGTGGTGTGTTGGTTGTGGTGCGTGCGGGGCCTCTTCACACTGTGAGAATTTCATTGACATTAACAAGACTTTTTAGTGACATTTGTGTTGGCTATAAATGTTTTATTATGTAAACTTCTTGTCACCTGTCATCTTCCAAGGTAAAGGCTGGTTGAATGAATACACTGCGTGGTCTATAATGTCTTGTAGCAGAGTGGTAATGTTGATGCCAAGGCTGGAAGTCAGAGGTGCACATCATGTTACTGACATGAGGTAACTAGCTTGACAGGCAAGCTCTACTTCTGCCACAGACGTCTTACTTAGGTTTTGTTGAAACATGGAATGTTCGCTGCATTGGTTAACAGCGTCCCTGACCCTGTCATTTCATACATAGTTTGACTGGCTCAGCTACATTAGCAAGCTTGTCTGATGTTAGATAGCTAAACTATTGTTTGAGCTTCTGAAATAATGCTCAATGGTGCAAAAACTGTGTTGTGTGTGAACCAGGTCTTCTGTATGTGTTCATGTGGGGGCTTGGGTTAGGGGTTAGGTTTCAGGTAAAACGTACAATTGGGCATGGTGTTGAAACAGGGCTCTTGTTGAGGATTAGGCATTACAAGGTTAGGGGTTAGGGATAGGGAACATGGATTTAAGGATTCCTGGTTCCCACAAGGATAGAAATACACATGCGCGCCTGTGTCTGTCCATAGTAGCATCCAAGCATGTGGATCCTCAAACAGCAGTGGAAAACAGAACCACAAGACCCAGAGAGCAATAAACCCCCAGGACTAAATCCAGCCAGGTGTTTCCACTCTATCAGCGCCTCCGTCACGAATGCTGGGGGACTCCGCCAGTTTCCCACCCCGTCGCCCCCTGCCTCTCACTGGGCTACTCAGCACGGCACGCCAGCCCCACCCGATCACAATCTCACAGCTTTCCCCGGAGCGATCCCCCGTGAGAAACCTGGGGGCCGGTTGGGAATGGCATGTTATAGGGGCCCCGCCTTCCATCCATTCGGTCCTCCCCAGCACTCAGTCTCTCAACCAGCCTCACTCCACTGAGGATTACATAACTGAGGTTCTGGCCGACACAGAGGAGAAGAGCCCTCAGCTATACAGCTCCTCACACCTCCGACTGGACGGGGGGACACAGGCCGAGTGCCGGCAGCTAACGTAGACCTCAGGGTGGCTGGGATGTAGCGGTGGGTTTCTCCAAGGCTGGGGGGGGGGGGGGGGTTATAATAAGCATCACATACACGTCGGTAGGCGGAACGTTTGGAATGGTATTGTGCTTTCTGTACTCCATGTCCCATCCTCCAACACTCCCACCCTCCAACACGCTCTGTTCTGAGATTTACTGGGCTGTGAAATGCGAAAAACTGCAGCGGCGAATATGCATGCATGGCAATTCATTATCTTGTCAAACTTGGCTTCCCCGGGCGGCAGGGCTGAGATCCCTGGGAGAGAGGGGGAGAAAGGCAAGCTGGCTGGCTCGGCCTGGGCTCTGGAGGACAGAACGGAGGGGAGGGGTGATCTTTCAGACGGGATCTGGTCTGTAGGTCAGCCGGCCACCAGGGAGAGAGGGGCAAGAGAGGAGGGGGCGTGGAGAGACGATGTAAAGACAGTGAGGATGGAGAGACGGAGAGAGGATGTGAAGAGAGAGAGGGGAAGACGGACGCCAAGTGGAGGACACAGGGAGGAAGAGAAGGATGCATGGAGGGGGTGGATAGATTAAGGGCAGCAGTGTTGGGTTACAGTGCGGCTGAGGAACAGGGAACAAGCCTGGGTGACATTCTGCTGGCACTAGAAACTTTGCCAATCATAACGCCAGCAGATAGACCTGCATCCTGGAGCGGGTGCTTACAGCACGAAGACCAGTCGTACGCCAACATCAAGAATAATTATAAAGACTGATGATTTCATACATGTATGTTTCTCCCTAATATCTCTGATCAAACATGGATTTCTGTCACTGTCCACCTTCTTTATGATACTGGAGATATTACATCTTTTTATGGATATGGTATGCACATGGCAGGATTAGCTACATGCATTTCAATCAAACACACACACACACACACACACACACGCACCCTGTGATCTAAAAATACAGCACAGTAAAAACAAATCAATTACTGAGGATTCTTGTAATTCCTGAAGGAACTAAAATAGACGCTTTGAAAACAAAAAGGAGAGAAGAAAACTCAGTGGCCCAGAATGTGAGAGACAGAACTGCGAGGCATGGTGGAGAAAGAGACAGACAGAGGGAGAGGGCAGCGAAAGAGGGGAGAGAAAGGGAGGCACAGGGTGACCCATTTTTACTCTCTCTACAAATACACGGGTCCTGTCTAAGGAGAGAGCCACAGGGACACATACAGCCAAGAAGGGAGAACACAGAGACAGACAACCAGACAGACACACAGACAGACACGCAGACAGACAACTAAACAGACAGACAACCAGACACACAGACAGACAACCAGACACACAGACAGACACACAGACAGACAACCGGATAGAGAAACAGAGAGACAACCAGACAGACAGAGAGACAACCAGACAGACAGAGAGTCAGACAGACACACACACGCACACACACACACACACAACCAGTCAGACACACAGAGAGTCAACCAGACAGACAAACACTGACACACACACAGGTGCCAGACACACAACCAGACAGATGCACACAAACACAAAGAGACAACAAACCTGCCAGACAGACAGAAAGGTAGCCAGACGGCCAGCCTGTCAGCTTGACAGACAGACAGACAGACAAACACACAACCAGCCAACCAGTCTGACAATCAAAGACAAAAAGACTGACAACCATACAGACACACATCCAGACATTCAGCCAGACGCACACACACCCACCGATACAAGCACAAAGACAGACAGACTGCCATCCCCCCTCTCTCCACGGGCTGTCTCTTAGGTGAGGCTGGTTAATTGGGCGAGGTGTCTCACCTTGTTTTAATGGTGTTGTTTACTTCACCTCCTGTGTCAATCCCCAGGCAGACCCACACACTCTACCCTCCACCCCGTCATGCCCATGTGACTGTGTGTTCCTGGGCGTGTGTGTGAGTGTTTCCCGTGCGTGCATGCGTGCGCGTGTGTGCACGTTTGCTGAGCGGACGAAGACAGAGACAACAGTGGCCCTCTTGTTGCACAAACAGCCGCTCTTTGAATTAACCTCCCTCGCGGGTCACCGCTGAAATAATCTCCCCTTTTCTACCAAAGACGGACGGCAGAGTAATGATTACAGTAGGCTGCTCTCTCTCTGCTCGTCTCCCTGTGTACCGCTCTCCCCCTTTCTCTCTCCTGTCTCCCGGTGACAGTGAGGGATGGCGTCTTTGTTCAAGCCGGCTGAGACAGAGAGAGTGAGTGTGTGAGAGAGAGAGAGAGAGAGAGAGATCGCCCAGCCGGCCTCATGGTGTTGTCTCCACGGGGACTCAAGAGGATGGAGAGATAATAAAAACAGAAAGAAAAGAGGGACAGAAAAGGTGGAGTGAAAAAAGGGAAAGAGGGAGAGAAAGCATTAGGGCCAGAGAGAGAGAAAAGGGGACGACTTCATCACGTATACCCCCCCATCCTTAGCCCCGGTCTCAGCCGGAGAGCACCGAAACTCAATTCACCCACATGGCGTCCATTAAGGCCTGATTCATGCTCTGCTCACCGGGAACCCGCCACGGCCATCCATCTTGTCTTCGGTCCGGGGAGGGAAAGAGAGACTGGTGTCTGTCGTTCACCGTACCCTGCCGCCCTGGCAGATCTAGGGCCGTGCTAGACGGAGTGGATGTTATCCTATCCTATCAAACCGTTCTACCGCACCAGTAAAAACATCAGCCGGCTTTAACGGCACATGTCAACCATGCAAGCGGAGCCTCTTTTATCCACCTGTCTTCCCGTTCAGGCCCGGGCTTTTTTCAATGACTATTGCCCGGTCCCTTTTCTCTGGCGCTCCCTCCATCAAAGGGACTTTTATGGTTTGTCCTTCTGACAGATTTTTCTCTGGCACCGTTCCAAATGGCACCATGTTTTCGATAGTGCACTTATTTTGACCCAAAACGTATGTGCCAGGCCAACGGTCCCCCTGGTCAAATGCAGATCTCTTCATAGCCAGTAGAGCTCCGTTTGGGACGCACCCTCCATTGTGGTTCCATTTCCTCCGGCCAACAGTGAGGAAGCATATATAACAGAAATTAGGTCTACCAGATCAGAGCCAAACGTTTTCCTTTTTCCGTCACAAGGCCCTTCCCCGAAGCCTCTTTTAATTTCCTATACCTCTCTCCATTCCTCTCCCTCTTCTTCATCCCATCTCCCTCTTCATCTCCTTCTACTCTCTCTCTCTGCTCGTCTCCTTCTCTCTCCTATCCTGTGCCATGGTTCGGCTCGTAACAGGGGACAGACTTGGAGCATTTCACTGCCAGGTTGGTAGAAGCTACTTCTACTTGGGAGTCCCATCACTACTCCCATAGACCCACTGTCCTCCCAATCCTGTTGGTAGGCAGACCTGACAGCCGTCACAAACATCAAGGCACTATGCTGTCAATGCCAGCTAGTCAAACACAAACAGCAAATACAGTTACCCGATGAAAACACATGATATACAAAAGACATGTGAAGAAAAAAAAACAACAGTCCCAGCGGACTAATTGACAAAAGTCAGCAAGTAATATGAAACATCAAAGAGGAGGAATGATAGAAAGATGGATTGAGTAGACCTGTCTGTCTGTGTGTGTCAGCAAACCACCAATTAATGCTGAAAGTGAAAGGATGAACCCTGCCATATCATAGATTTCCATTAGGACACAGCCAACTTAAGGTGTGTGTGTGTGTGTGTGTGTGTATTTGTGTGTTAATCTGTGTGTATTAGTGTGTTTATTTGTGTGCCTGGCTGTGTGTGTGTTTCATTGTGCGTGTGTGTGTGTTTCATTGTGCGTGTGTGCTCAAGGGGTTTGTTGGATCCGTTTCACGCTCAAACACTAGCGATAAATAACCAGCCGATTCATTTTCCGCAGTTGAGCACATGGAATTACAATGAGATGGGGTAGACAGCAGTCAGCCCTAGCCCAGCCGGTACGTGCGATCGAGCGCACAGCAGCGTGGCGCTCATCTCACCACGCGCACCAAATCAGCTACACCGGCCGAGCTCTCAAAAACATCAGTCTCCATCCAAAAAAAGCCAGAAACCTGAGTTTGTTCCATCCGTAAAATTACGGCAATATATTAAACACTAATATCCCAAACACCCCTTTTCTAGAAACCAACAGCATCAGTGGACAAAATAGTAATAGGATCAAGTCATGTGAATTAGTGTCAGTAAAACGAGTCACCCACAGAAGGGATCAGTGACAGGCAGTTGCCTTGGCACGGGTGTCTGTTTGGCCATGTGCATGCCTGTGTGTTCTCACTGTGCCACTGCCAACCCTGCAGATGACTTTATTCTAATGAATGGTTGGTGGTTAGACTACATGTCATAATACCACCTTGAGACCGAATGCAGTCTTGTTCCAATTCAAAAGCACTGTGCGTTAACTATGTTGCTAGACATACATACACAAACATACACACACACACACACACGTCTACACACACACATAAATACATGCACATATACATACACACACACGCACATCTCTCATTCAGCCTCGCTTATCTCCCTCACGCGCACATCCTCGCGGCGCGTTGGTGGTGATAATATATTATGCATCACTATAGGGAGCTAGTTCTCGTACCAACAGCCCGAAAACACCAAGTAATCTGACAGATGCTGATGCATTATTTAAGGACAAGTCTCTTGTTATTAGTCAAGTGTCCATCTTTGATGCCCAAATTGCCCTGTGCCTTCCCAAATCGCATATGACAGAAGTGCAATTAGTGTGTTTGTGTGTGCGCGCGTGTGTGTGTGTGCCACCAGCTTTCTCTATGTTTTTCTCTCAGGCTGGTTGCCATTATAAGAGAATGAAGCAAATAGAACTACTGACAGACGACCGTATCGATCGCTCTGAATTTTCTAATCAATATACCAAAAACAATTATAAAGCATAATATCATTCGAATACCGTATGTGGCTAAAGGCAAAGAAGTAACTATTATCATTGAATTACGATTATATGACCAATTTATAATCTTTAGAAACAATAAATAAGAGGAAAAATGCAGACTTGGAACCAACACGCTATTACTTGTCATTCATTGCAGAATAACGCTATCACAATCTGCCAACAAGATGCACCCAAGAGCCGTTAGAACAAGACACAGGACAGATAGCCATTAGCAGGGTCTTACAAACTAGCACACTTCGGAGGAATGATGGACACAGACGCGTCCATAGCAGCCTCTGTACACAGAGCTGTCTGCCGGTGTGATCAAGTTGAAATTGTTTTCATGACAAGCAGCGCGCGCTGGACTGCATGGGCTGGCATGTGAGCACCGCAACTCCGCAGCTGTAGCTCCGGAGCGTAGGCAGCGTACAAAGTGATGATATAATAGCCTAGTAGCTTAAAAGTACAGAAAGTAAGTCACCTGCTGCCAGTTCTCCTCCAGCGAAGGCATCGCAGAAAAATAGCCAGTGTCATGCACGAGTTGGAGTTCCTGAAAAATACTGTAATTCGCCAACACGTCCATGTTGATGCGAGATTTGAAAACAATTTACTTTGATCCACCAGAATAAAAGACAACCCCACTTTTGTATAGTGAGGGGTTTACAAAAATATATATTCTTCTGACCCTCGTCTGCGTCTGTCCGTGCACCAGAAAGTATAGCTCTGTATGCCAATGGAACTAAATAATACGAAGAGTTGAATATTGTATCACTGAATTGCAATCCTTTTTTCTCTGGTGCTAACTCTCAGATCTTCAGTCCAGGAGTGAAATGCCAACTCGGTTACTCGAAACGTCCATCTATTTCCGCATTGCCAGATTGCAATCTTCACTATAAATTCCAGGTCGCTTTTCTCCCCTGGATGCCGTAGCTTCAGCAGGCGAGTAGCTTGGGCTAGCTGTCTAGTGAGCGGAGCGAGCCAAGGGACTCAGAGGGGGGAGTGGTTTGTTGTCAATCAATTCCGTGCGTGACCATGTAAGGTAAATAGGGTTGATGATCTCACAGGCGTCCAATTAAGGCGGCGCTAAAATAGGTAAAAAGGAGGAGTTAGAGGGAACGACGAGACGTTATTGGCTATGTTAATATGTCAGTCTTGCTGTACATGGCAGTGAAAGGTGAGCTATTTTTAGACGGCTATATAAATACAGCAGCATTCTTTCCTCACTCAGTTGAAGTCCGTGGCTGAAGAGAAAGCACGGGGTCGCTTCACAAGCTTCAAAATAACATGTTATTAACACATGTTATTATTTTAAACAAGTTTTCAGTGTAATTTATAAAGTTTTTCCCCCAATTGTAATGTTAGAATACGTTTTTAGTGGAAGAAACGTCTGGACCTAAAACCAACAGGGAGTCTGAAGCTGTGATGTAACAGCTTTCCCAACACGCCAGCTCCTAGGCGACTTCTCTTGTGGCTTGAGGTTGCAGGCTTTTACTGGAAACACTGCGTAATGCCGAACACAACATGTGGACGATCTATCGGTTTTGTTGCCCCTTAAATTACTTAATAGACTCATCACAACAAATCTTAAACATGTTTTATTCTTATGTACTTATTGTCCATTTGGACTGCATTTTATTGGGCTTATCACAAGTTAATTTCCATTATATTACCCTAACAGTAAAATCATTTTGACAGCATGTACTACCTTTAGGATAATGGCTGGTGAGAAGAACACAACTAACATAATTTTTTTAAACCTGACAATAAAGTTGTACTAAATATCCTAAGCCAGGTGGGAGAGAGATAAAATGCTAGTTTTCATCTGAATGTATTGGTAGACTATATCATATTATTTTAGCAGAGGTTCTCAACGTCCCTAGTGGTCGGTGAATGTACTGCATGGGGTCTGGGGCAGATGAACATAATAAACATACTATGTACATTCAATATTGTTTGTGAAATAAGTTCACTTGATATAATGCAATGCAGTGTAGTATAACAATGTATCATTAATTGTTATTAACTTTAAAGCTGCAACAATTAAAATGTAACTTTCCTATAAATGCTAATGTGTAGAATTGCATAGAATTAGCTTAAAGTTTGTTCAGGCATGTACTGCTAACGTAATAGTAGAACTCCTTTTATGCCTTATATCTGATAATGTGTGGGTCCATGGATAATTTGCTTTCACAAAAGAGTTCCCCAGCCCCTACAAGATTAGCAACCACAGATTTCATGGATTTGAAAATAAAAAATATGTTTAGAGTAAAAATAGAGTAGTTTCAATCCTAAATATACCAAAGCATTCACATAGTTCATGTATATGAATTTACATGTGAATACACAAATCCAAAACAAGTCTCAGTTCTAAATACCTGTTAAAGCCATGCTTACCTGTATTGCATTATGCTAAATGTATAGGTTTACATGGTCAGTAAACATCTATATAATAGGCTATCTAACATAAAGAATCCAGGCCAAAGTAAGCTATACAGCCTCAGGCTCAAACATACAATAATTACATTTGTAAACATACAGGTTTCCATTCTTTTATATCTTATGCCTTTCACCCTTTCAGGATTAACTTTTCACCGTGTCTGGATCCTTGAAATGTCTCCCTTCATTCCTACAGTATGTAGTCCACAGGTACACATAATACACAAGTGCAGCTTCTCCAGTTTGTACTGTACGCCCCTATATACTGCGGACATGGTGTCTTCACGGACAGTGAGCACTTGTAAAGAGGAGAATAAACAACCTCTGAACAACCAAAACAGTTGCTTTGTGAGGTGTTCAATTTCACAGTTGGCGATTGTTATTTAAATGATAGCTGAACATTTCCAGCAGGTCCCTTGCCCCAAGTTGGTGCAAGTCTGGCCTGGATATACAGAAACAGAAAAGTCTGAGCCTACTGGGTAGAAACTGGAATAAATCCCACATGGGAATGTGCTGATTTGAGCATTCATATCCAATCTTTAGCACAATTTCATAATGGTTAACTTTCACATTTGGTTTAGATCACTGACATTTGGTATCTACATAGTACAAGTGTCTAGACCGGCCAAAGATTTGACTTCTAAGCCTAAATTTGTCACATTTTTAATTAAGTTCATTGCAGTTTGAAAGCACAGCCTTCTATGTTACGGTACTACAATAGTTTTAGGTGTTGGACAGATGGCATGAATATTTTATCAACATTTCAATATAGTCATTGGAATAAATGTTGAACATTTTAGGTTGTATAATTCCGTGCGTAATATCAGCCCAATATTTATAGACAACAGAACAAATCCACACATGTACTCACTCACCCCCTGACTGTATACAATATAAACAAGTTTCATGCAAGTCAACGGGGACAAGGGAAAAATAACTTTGTGTTCTCTCATTTTTATGGTCTGGTTTTATGCCCAATATTCAAATTTAAAGGATATTTAAAGAACTTCGAATGCTTCCATTTGAGACATGCCAGCATATGCGATATAAACTAATTCAATCGACTAATTTATGAGTATTTTTTCCGCTTTCTCACATCTTACACGAGTTCAAATCAAAATAATTGTCTGGACCATCATACATTCAAACAACATGTAACGAAATTGGCACCTGCTCACGAGCCCTCCTAGAGCCTATGACACACCATAAGCAGATCCAATGCAAGTCAATATCAGCTGAGAGCTTATACAGCTCTTGCCCTCCTTCTGTCCTCTCACAAGCCCACATTCGTACGCACCATTACCACAAACAAACCCCCCCAACCACCCACACCAACAACCCCCCACTCACCACACACACACACGCACACGCACACACACACACACACACACACACACACACACACGCACTGTGAAATGATCAGATTTCCTATAGCATAACAATAATCACGACATACCAAAAAGATCAGATTCCCCTCAGTCTTACAGTAATCGTGACAGTTACTGTGATGCATATGCTCCTGACCCGAATGGCTCCCTATTCCCTAAACAGCACACTATCTTTCACCCCGGCGCATGCGTAGTGCACTAGGACCTAGAGTGCTACTTTTGACGGCCACCCTGAATGTGCAGCCTGCCGGATGTGTTAACAGCATCCTGATTCATCATTATATTGATAATCAGACAGCGCCAGCTTAGTAACCATTTACAGTGTAGGCCAAAGCTATCAATATGTTATGATAGGGCCGGGGCGGAGGGGACAACCCGGTCGGCACACCATGGAAACAGCCTGTTTTAATTACTATTTCAATGGATGTAGGAAAAGGTTACATGCGATGACCATTATATATTGTGACAGACTGTGAATTTCCGCACCCGGCGGTTGCACGTGATCAGGACTTCATTCCTGTGGCGCTGAGGGCAGCGTCAGTCTGTACGTGAGTGTCAGTGTCTGGGCGCTGAAGTTAAACGCAACTTATTTTGTCAGCAGTGACGCGTGTGGTAAATGTGCTTGATATTTATTCCTGTCACTGTGGCAAAGTAACACTCATAAAACGATGCTCTTCATTACAGACCTTCTGTTAATGCTGAATGTGTAATTGATGGTTGGTTATGACTTAATAGACAATAGGGCGGTGATTATTTATTATATTGCCAGACCTGATTCCAACCTGTGTTAATAGTCTATCTGGACAATAGGAATTCACATCGTATTTTAGTGTTAGTGAGTAATTAAGTTTGTAGGTCTGTTGTGGTATCCCTGCCCCCTTTCCTCTCCTCAGGGACTGGGAGCTTTGTCTCAGTGGAGTAAGGGGCAGATGGTTGCTAGATTGGCTGTTTCAGGACATTTTCCCTATTGATTTTTACAGGTCTCTCTGCCAGAGGGAATTAACTGGAGCAAAGGGGGTGGGGGTGAGTGTGGGTGGATGGATGGGGGTTGGGGGTGAGAGATGGAGGCGTGGGGTGTGAGGGATGACAGTGTTTGCATGCCTCTGTGCTCCTGCATTGGAGTGTGTGTGTGTGTGTGTGTGTGTGTGTAAGACGGACGAGCCCCCTTGTTTTTTTCCGACTGCAGCTGTTTGCAGCTGGGCACCTGTTTCCTCCGGGCTGTGCGTTTTTCTCCTCCCTGTTACAACTGCCTGGCGCGTCTCCTGAGGGGGGTCAGGTGTTGCCGGCGCCGGCTGTAACGTCTGCGCACCATCGTGGCAGCGCTTCTCTCTGATTGGCCAGAGGGGTAGGTGTCTGGGGGGAGAGGGGGGTTGCTTCTGTGTACTTGTGGCGTCTCCGTGTAAGAGCGACAAATGAGAATGTGCGATTGTGTGTGTGTGTGATTGTGTGTGATTGTGTGTGTGTGATTGTGTGTGATTGTGTGTGTGTTTGTGTGTGTGTGTGTGTGTGTGTGTGTATGCGTTTTCCTGTGTCTGTGCGTGAAGGCTTCCAGCATGGCAGGTTAAGGGCAGGTGTGAGTGTTTCTGTGTGTTTCTGTGTGTTTCTGTGTGAGCCACAGCTGGACCTTCTCACCCCTGATGGTGGGAGCGTTCCTCCCCCTGCTGGAGACCTTTCATCCCACCAAATCTGGAACAGCTGCTCCACAGTCTCCCCCCGCCACCACACAACTGAACTGACTTTCCTCAGATAGACGACCCCAGAACTGAACTGACCGACACACAGACAGAAAGACGACCCCAGTACTGAACTGACTGACACAGACAGAAAGATCACCCCAGAACTGAACTGACTGACACAGACAGAAAGACCACCCCAGAACTGAACTGACTGACACAGACAGAAAGACCACCCCAGAACTGAACTGACTGAAACAGACAGAAAGACCACCCCAGAAATGAACTGAGAGACACAGACAGAAAGACCACCCCAGAACTGAACTGACAGACACACAGACAGAATGACGACCACAGAACTGAACTGACCAACACACAGTCAGAAAGACGACCCCAGAACTGAACTGAGAGACACACAGACAGAAAGATGACCACAGAACTGAACTGCCTGAAACAGACAGAAAGACGACCCCAGAACTGAACTGACTGAAACAGACAGAAAGACGACCCCAGAACTGAACTGACTGAAACAGACAGAAAGACGACCCCAGAACTGAACTGACTGACACAGACAGAAAGACGACCCCATAACTGAGCTGACTGACACAGATAGAAAGACCACCCCAGAACTGAACTGACTGACACAGACAGAAAGACGACCCCAGAACTGAACTGACTGACACAGACAGAAAGACGACCCCAGAACTGAACTGACAGACACACAGACAGAATGACGACCACAGAACTGAACTGACCAACACACAGTCAGAAAGACGACCACAAAACTGAACTAACTGAAACAGACAGAAAGACGACCACAGAACTGAACTGACAGACACAGACATCGACAGCACTATCTGTTAGCCAGCATCCGATGCCCAATGTAACAGCAACCATGCCCAACGTAACAGCAACCATGCCCAACGTAACAGCAACCATGCCCAACGTTACAGCAACCATGCCCAACGTAACAGCAACCATGCCCAACGTAACAGCAACCATGCCCAACTCTGCCTTCACATCCACAACATGAGATGGTAGCTTTGTTGGAGACACATTGAATGCAGTAACAATCAAAATGCATTACTTATGGCCCATTGCTATATGACTGTACGTTTCTCCTGGCCATATGAAAACCTCTGGGCCTTGTGATAAAGGAACACTTTCAAAAACAAAACGCCTAAAAAAAGACCGAAAATATATAAACATCAAGTCAATAACAATCAAATAAAGAATGTCTGCTAATTGTTGGAGTCGGGTCACAAAGACAAAGGCCGGTGGAAATAAAGATGACAGCTCCTGCATGTCTTTCAGTGGATATCCAGTGTTGTGTTGGTTGTAATGAGCTGTGTAAGCTGTTATTGTTGTGTCTGACATCATGTGGACTTGGCTGTGCATGGATGGTCATGGCTGCTGATCCACGCTAGTAAACACATGGGGCTTCATCCCTCCCCCATCATCCCATCATCCCACCATTCTCTCCCAGTGGGCCCTGGTGAGGCTGTTACCCAGGGAAACTGACAGGAGACACACACACACACACACACACACACACACACACACACACACACTAGCACAGTACACACAAACAAAGGCACAAATACACACACAAACTCTCCCGAAAGTCTCTTTCTTTCTCCATTGCTCTGAACCATCTACCTGAACTGCCTTTCCAGAAACCCCCTCGTGTCGCTGCCTTTGTGACTCATAGGCCAGAACATGTAGTCACTGCTGGGAAATCTGACGCTGGAATCTGGCAAACATCTGCTGAGTATCGCCGCTTGTGATTAGAAGAGACCAGATGCATCTCGACATCGTGCTAGCATCCACCTAAAGGCAAGCAGGCATCAATAATGGAGTTGACGTGAATGGATAACAAACCCCATAGCTTAGAGTCTTCATATGACAACATCAGCTCTGTGCACTGGCTGTTCTCTCTGGCTTGACTTCAAGATGCAACCTTATGTTCAGTCAACGTGCAAGCTCCTTACTTGATCAGGAAGGACTGGATAGAAAGTTGAAAAATGCAGAATGGGTTCATGAATAATGTGTTGAAGTCAATGGTAGATTTCTGCAGTAATAATGGGTGCATTTTTCTATGTTCGTTCCTTTAGTGTGCATCTTGGTTAGCCAGCTGGGGCCAGACATCAGTGTGTAGAAGGAGAAAGAAGAGGAAAGAGGGAATGGAGATATCTGTGTTAGAAACATGAGATCATAAGAGTCACACTGAGGTAAGAATGAAATTATATCACAAGTGGGAATTGTCCCAATTAGGTTGGACTGGAGCGCCACTGCGGAGATGAAAACGTCTGCTCAGATTAGAGCTTCCCTTAGCCAGACATGCCCAGGCGCGCAACCTCCCTCCCTCCATCCCTCTTCCCATCTCCTACTATCTCCATCTCTCCCGGTCTCTCACTCCCTCTCTTTACCTATATCCCTATCTCTCTACCTATGTCTCTCTCAGTTTGTCTCTACCCCTCCATCCATCTATATCTCTGCCCCTCCATCCGTCATATCTCTGTGCCTCCATCCATCTATATCTCTGCCCCTTCCTCCATCTATATCTCTGCCCCTCCATCCATCATATCTCTGCCCCTCCATCCATCTATATCTCTACCCATCCATCCATCTATATCTCTGCCCCTCCATCCATCTATATCTCTGCCCCTCCATCCATCTATATCTCTGCCCCTCCATCCATCTATATCTCTGCCCCTCCATCCATCAATATCTTTGCCCCTTCATCCATCTATATCTCTTCCCATCCATCCATCTATATCTCTTCCCATCCATCCATCTATATCTCCACCCGAGCTCCTGAGCGAGTGGTTGAGGACTCTGACCTCTAGAATCAATAGGATGAGGAGATGCCAAGATGATAATACACCGGGACAAGCAGACACAAGGATGGGAAGGCTTTAGGAAAAAGGAGATGCCAGGATGGGAAGGCTTTAGGAAAAAGGAGATGCCAGGATGGGAAGGCTTTAGGAAAAAGGAGATGCCAGGATGGGAAGGCTTTTGGATGAGGAGATACCAGGATGGGAAGGCTTTAGGAAAAAGGAGATGCCAGGATGGGAAGCCTTTTGGATGAGGAGATACCAGGATGAGAAGGCTTTAGGATGAGGAGATACCAGGATGGGAAGGCTTTAGGAAGAGGAGATTTCAGGATGAGAAGACTTCACGATGAGGAGATACCAGGATGGGAAGGCTTTAGGATGAGGAGATACCAGGATGGGAAGGCTTTAGCAAGAGGAGATTTCAGGATGAGAAGACTTTAGGATGAGGAGATACCAGGATGAAAGGACATTAGGATGAGGAGATACCAGGATGAGAAGATTTTAGGATGAGGAGATACAAGGATGAGAAGACTGTAGGATGAGGATATACCAGGATGAGAAGACTTTAGGATGAGGATATACCAGGATGAGAAAGCTTTAGGACGAGGAGATACCAGGATTAGAAGATACCAAGATATGGGAACATCAGGATGAGAAGGTGCTTTCAGAATAAAGGAGAGCGGGAGAGGGAGAAATGGACAGAAGCATCTCCGAGGAAGAACGGACCCCACCATCACCTCATTTATTATACTCTCCCATGAAGTGCAAAAGGCCTTTGAGCAAATGCCTTTTGCAATGGTATACCTCAAAAGAACAGAATGATTAATTTAGCATGAGGAATGATACTTTGAATGATAAAGGGAATACATTCATCTCCTGTCTTTCATCTAGTGTCTCCCGCTGTATGGAGGATTCAGGAACCAGCGATACGGTGGATCTCAGGAATTCAATCATGGTTAAAGATGGAGAGAGGCAAGGCAACTCTCATCTCTGTCCTGCAGTGTCACCATCAGCTCCTCTCATTACTTCCCCTTCCACTCTCCAATCTGAGCGTGTTTGTGTGTGTGTGCACATGTGTGCTTGTGTGTGTGTGTGTGAGTGTGCATCATCTCTCTCTCTCTCTCTCTCTGTCTCTCTCTCTCTCTCTGTCAGTCTCTCTACATCTTTGAGTCTAGGCTCTAGGAAGACATTGTTATTCTCTGGCCTTCCCCATGCATTTACAAAGGAGAGACAGGGGTAAAGGAAGGGGCAGCGGGGGATTTCACACTTTAGAGTGGATCTGTTGGGTAATTCCATGTTAGCCTTGTCTCCCCCTAGAAAGGAACAAACAGGATAAGAGAGGAGAGACTTCTCCTAATCTATCCCGTGTAGGAGACCCAGCCTGCTGGCCATCTATGTGTTGCTGCAGCATCCAACTCTCTCCCGCTCACGTAAGCCTGTTTCAAATTGGACTTTTCTCCTCTCCTCCGCTCCTCGTCTCCACCGAAGAGGCACTCGGAGCAGTAATCTTATTATTCTGCTGTGGGAGGCTGCGGGCCGTCCCTCCCCTCGCCCGTCTCCTCCTCCCTCTCTGCCTCTCTACATGGCATTAGAAACAGGAGGAGGCTGAGCCAACTGGCCGGTCGCAGACGCAGTGCCACGCTAACATCAATTCATCTGACACATTCCCGGACCCTTTGTCCCTCCTCTCTCACCCGCGCTCTCTCCCTCACTCTCCCTCTCCCTTGTTCTCTCCTCCTCTGGTGCGTTCTCTCCCCTCTCCTGTGGCCGTGTGCGGATCTCGATAAGCTCGGCACGGCAAAAGGGAAGAGAAAGGGAGAGCCAAGCTCCCCCCAAAACCAAGATAAAAAGGCGCAGATCGGCACTGCCCCCGCCTCCCCCGGCTCTGGCCTTAGCTCCACATGGCTGAGCAGAGTGTAAATATTTAAAACGGGGCCATGGGTGGTGCTGGTGTCCCCCCCCACCTCCCCAGCACCTCTAAGACCCCCCCACTACCCCGGTTACCACAGGCAATATGAGGAAAGGACCCAATAATGACGGCCCCCCTTTGGTGTTAAATGGCTGCAGAGAGGGCAGACGGGGTACAGGCTTCTTCAAAGCTGGCCGAAACTGCGTCAAACCCCCCCCCCTCCCCCCTTCCCCCCGCCCTCGGTTCCCAGATCCAGCTGCACTAATCGGAGACCAACCAAATTGGAGTGCAAACGCTTGCCCACCCTGATGCGCTTCGGTAAGTGCATGCACGGGACGTAGCAGGGTGACACACTCACAAACACACACGGGATGATGTTATTCGGCCAACTTGGACTCACACACAAAGCGCAGCGCCCCCCCCCCTGGACTCGCCGGGTACGTCGGCTCTTCAACGTGTAGCGATACTGCTCTCCCATCCCGCCCCCCTCCTACATCCCACAATATTAATAATGGAAACCAAGCAATATATCCCCGTGGTACGGGAGCTATACGAGGTTAAGCGTATTCTCCAGCTAATTGTGCATTCGTATTTTAATATAGAGACATATGACCATGTGTCAAAGAGGCACCAGCCGAGCAAACAGTTAAAGAAGGCAAAACCCTTTTGGCTGGAAACTAATAATAACAGCTGTGATGTTTACATAGTATTAAAATGGACGCCAGGTGTCCCGAGGATAGGAGCCTGCCTAAATGTGTCATAGGAAGCGTGAGGTCTGATGTGCCAGAGCAGTTCTGCGTCTGCATGTGTCAGTGTGGGCCGAGCCAGATAACTGTGCACAGGGTCCCCTTCCTTCAGTGGTCTCCCCTGGCTGGAGCTGAAGCCTGGGCCAGGACTGAACTGTGGGCTCGCCGGACTGTCGGTGCTGCTTACATCTGCCCTGTGATCAAAGCCTCTACCACCGCCCTCCTGTGGCCCTCCTGGATCACTCCCTAACCTCCTCTTCATTTCTACCTCTTCCTCCCTCTCCATCCATCTATCCACTTCGCCCGTCCAACTTCGTCGCAGTCCCTCGTCCGTCTGTTGCAACCGTGCGGGAAGAGAGAGAGAGAGAGAGAGAGAGAGAGAGAGAGAAAGGGAGGGATGGATGAGATGGGGGGACAGGGGGACAGGGCGACAGACAGATCGGAAACATGCTAAGACACGGTGGTACAACGAGGGGGGGGCAGACAGAAAGAGACAGAAAAAGGCTGGCTGGGTTGGTTGACGACCCCGCCGAGACACCTTCTTTATGAAGTCATAAAGACAAAGGCTATGGCCAGACTGTTCATCCATTAGAATGACCTTCCTTTTCATGATCAGCCCTTGTCAGCAGACAACCTCTTTTACAGCCTACGTAATGGATGTTTATATATACAAGCTATATATGGCCAGGGTGGCCATATAATTCGACATAACCATACAATGATAATTATATCGTTGCATAGGGGCAATCCAACCAGCGTGCGCCTTTAATGGGTGGTAATTGACAGTTTGGAATAAATCTTCTCATTTGGTTGTACTCACTGGAATTAATTACCAGCCAATTGTGTCAGACATATTAATTTAAAAGATTATACATTACATTAACCAAGCGCCTTATTAGATATGGTTCCATACGTTACGCTCGGGTTGGTGCGTTGAAATGAAATCGCATCAAGCAGAAAAGCGCGGTACGATTTTCCATGGTTGCTTCTCAGAGTGCGTTTGTGTTTGTGTTTGCGTATGTTAATGTGTATGTACTGTATGTGTGTGTTCGTCTGCGGAGATAACTTCTCCACCAATCCTTAGCTAGCCGCCATAAGAAGAAGGGCCCAATCACGGAACTGCTGCCCTACGTTCAATCACACGTTGAGAAGCTCACCACATGATACCCATGTACACCGCTACATTTGAGGGGTGGCTGGCACGTTTGACGTAAAATAAATCGCAAACAAATGAATTCATAATTGAACGAGCTGCTCACCCTGGGAGACGAGCACTGAGTCACTGACTAAATTAGTTCTTCAGGGGTTGTTGCTGTGAGGGGAGGCAGTGAGGTGAGTGAGTGAGCGTGGAGGGGGAGTGATGGAGGGGGGAAAAGGCAGGGAATGAGTGATGGAAAGCAAGACGATTTCTGGTGAAGCTCGAAAGCGTTTCGAGAGAGAGGGAAAACTGGAAGAAACATCACAGAGGGAGGAGAAAGACCGGAGAGAGAATGGGAGGAGAGAGGAGCAAGATAGGATAAAGAGAGAGAGGTTAGAGAGATGGAAAAACAATGTAATGGGTGGAGGATTAAAAGAGAGAGCGGGGGTGAGAGGGAGGAAGAGTATTCCGTCTCTTGTGGCGGTGGTAAAGCGTGGCGTGTTGCTCTAACAGGCTTGTCTCCTATTAGGAGGAGATGCAGTGTGGCTCAGTGAGGAGGAGGGGAGGCAGACTGAGCTGGGGCCAGGGAGGAATGGAGGAGAGGGGGGGTGAGAAATACGGAGACGCGGGTGGAGGGAGGGAGAGGCGGTGGAGGAGAATGGGTTAGCCTCGCAAGTCTGGCATGTCCCCTGGTGTTGGCGGCCAACCTCGGAGAGGGGAAAGATGATTTTCGGGCCATTTTCTTGAAGCTGCTTCTGGAAGCTGCTAGCAGGGCAGAGGCTGGTCTGGATGGTGCTCAGCTGTTTTAAATGGTTGTGATAGATAGAAGCCCAGAGGGGGGCAGGTTACTGGCAGGCGGCGTCAACACAGTGAGGCTAGACACAGTGTTCCTGGATGGGTTACGAAACAGCCCTGCACTGCTAATGACTGGACTTAGTTTCATTTAAAGCTCCATGGCCCAGAGAGACGTGTTGCCCCGCAGTTCACTGACTGACTGACTGGAACTGACGAGGAATGGCCGCAGCCACCCAAACAAACATCTGGGCTTCCAGAGACATCCAGTCAGCGCTCGCAGAGACAGTCATGAGTAGTATGAGGAGATGAGAGTATGTGTGCCAGTCTGCATGTGTGAGTGTCTGTGTGTGTGTGTTTGTGTGTGTGTGTGTGTGTGTGTGTGTGTGGAAGCACACTGTGGCTGGGGTGAGGGGGGACAGGCAGTCTGCGTCGTATGAACAAATATTGCTCTGCTTCAGGGTTTTGCTGAGGTCGATAAGGCCTATATTTACTGACAGATGGAGACATCCAGTCATTCACAGCACAGAGGGCAGTTCATCAGAGCATTATAGATACACGACCATCAGTCGGCGTGGGGGAGGGGGGGGTTGGGGTGGGCAACAGGGGCTACAACTTTCATCCCTGGAGTGTGTTGGGGGTCGGGGGGGTGTGGGGGTGGGGTCGGGTGGGGTCACGGGCTGTGCTCTGATCGTAAGAGGCAAGGAGAGGGGGAGGAGACGCACGAGAGGCCCGAGGATGGAGTGCGTTCTTCAGCCAGCTCAAAGAACATCAGGGAGAGAGGTAGAGGCAGAGAGTGACGGAGAGAGGGACGGGGAGAGAGAGAGAGGTAAGGAGAGAGAGAGGGGGAGATGGAGAGAGAAAGTGCTTTCTCAGCAGGGTCAGCATTAATGCTGTGTTAGTGCCTTCTGTGCCAGGCAGAGGGAGGAGGGAGAGAAGGCCCAGTTGGGACCACAGAGGGCATCCATTTGAAGAGAATTAAATAGGAATGAGCAAAACAAGTGAAGGAGTTAGGAGGAGAGTCAGCGTGACCCTTTCTCCTCTGGTCCCTGCACCTCTCCGCCCATCCCCATCTTAAAGGTTAATTTGATGCTAATACGGCTTGTGTTCAGAAGGCGATCATTATCTTGGGCTCCTGCACTGAACCTCACCTGCAGGCTATAGGATGGAGGGTGGAGGACGGGACGGGTGGCGCCGTGGTGGGGAGAAAGCAATTTCTATAGGGAGCTCATGAGCCATACATCATAGAGGCCCGTCTGTAATGGAATCGATGAGGTGCAGGAACACAGAGGCCCAAATTGTGTCCTGAGCTATGGGGCCCATTCCTCTGAATAATGTTGGCCTTTGTTATTGGTTGGTTGGGCCTGAAGTGTGTCTGTAGTGTGGTTCTGTGCGAGAGAGATACAGAGACAGACAGAGAGAGAGAGAAATCCTGGCGGTTGCAGGTGAGAACCGTCCCAATCCATTCTCCCGTCGAGGGGGCGGCCATCAGTGCCTTTTGACAGAGCAGTTTATGGCCACTGCAGTTGCCACTGGTGACGGAGTGGCCAAAGGGGTCAGAGGTCATGTGGCCCGGGAGTGAAACCCCTGCCACAAGGGAACAATGACAACAGCCCACAACATGTCAGCTGTCAGGCAGCAACCCTGGTTACTGGTGGGTACAGATTAAGATGACCGAGGTCTTTATAGTGCTAAGGGAGAGAGAGATAAAGAGAGAGAGACACACACAAAGGGAGAGAAACAGAGAGAGGGAGATACACACACACACACCAAGGGAGAAAGACAGAAAGAGAGACTGAGACACACATAGGGAGAGAGATAGAGAGATAGAGCAAGAGACACAATGGGAGAGAGACTGAGAGTGAAAGAGAGAGGGAGAGAGAGGAAGAGACACAAAGGGAGAGAGACAGAGAACAAGGGATAGGCAAACAATAAAATAAAGAGAGAGGGAGAGAGACTTAGAGATAGTAAACCAGAGAGAGAGAGAGTGAGAAACAGCAGTCCATTAACCCCAAGGTCCTGCCACCCCCTAAGTCCACAGGTAGATTCCTTCCTTCTACAACATCTACTGTGGTGATCATATAAAAACATAGCTAACAGATATTGTCAGACTTTTAGGCTGTATATATATATATATATATATATATATATATATATATATATATATATATAAATATAAATATTGGACTGTGGTGGTAGGAGATTGTAGCTCAAGCCATTTTTCCCCAATAGCAGGTTTTTGTGACAAGACAACTTCGGACAGAATTCCAATGCTGTGATTCATGTGACAGATGAAAAAAGTCCCATTCTTGTTCACTAGACTCTGTTCTCTGTGAGTATGTGACTTACGGGTTCCTAGATTGAACAGTTGGGGGTCAACCAACTATTTTGTTCTTCTCTGGAAGCTCTCATGTCTTTAAAAACATCACATTTCACAGGCCCCCAGCTATTTCATATGCAACCGACTTTCCCTAGTGTATTCCGAAGAACCTGATGTATGAGCTGTAAAATAACAGGATGTCTATAGTGTCAAACACTGAGATATTGAATAAAACGTGACGATGTCACTTATGTCACAGTTGCAAGACCGATGAGCAAAGAGTAAAAAAGAAATATGTACTTTTTCTAAATGTTCTCAAAAATGTTCTGGTATACAGTTTGTGATTGAGGTCCTACAGCCTTGGGACACTTGATATACAAATATATATTTCAAAACACATCTGATGCTGTGGATGTTTTCACACTACTCACTGACTCCTTATACAGAAATCCTCATGCGCAGAAGTAAATACACTCACAGGTTTCTATGTCGATGAGGCAAAGCAACCATGTTCATGTACTAAACATGGAAAGTGCAGGACAATATTGCCACCCTGCATAGGAACACTGGGTTAGCCCGCAAACAGGACTCAAACCCTGGCCTGCAATTACTTGGCTAACTCCGTGGCAGTGACTGGACCGCTGCGCCGTTCGGGCGACCCCCGGGCCGAATCATTTCTTTGGTATTATGGTGAAACTTGTGTTGCACTAGAGCAGTACTTTTTCAGATGAAAGGCAAATGTTGGTGTTAATACAATCCTAGTCTATCAAGGGGTCAAGCAATCCCCATTGGTTTTGTCTTGATATTTCAAAAAGATTTTTCGACCATTTGTATGTGCTGAATCCTGAAAGGATATTTTATAATGCCAATTAGATAAATACTGCGCGGGTTTTAAATAAATCGTAGTTTCAACGTTCAAATGCTAAGATGATACATTTGATTTTTAAGACCTTCCAGTCATTGCCAGTTTCTGGGTCCAGAAAGGTTTTGATAGTGGTGATCTAGGATCTGGTCAGAACCCTACATTCTAAAAATCGTAGCCCAGCACTTCTAAGATGAACCAGATGAATCTTTAAAAACCTGGTCCCACCCATTCTCCCCATGTTAAACGGGTCAGTGGAGATCCGTTCAGGCCCAGTTGGAGTTGCTCATGACGAGCCCCTTGCATCGACCGCTAGTCTCCTGCGTCAATAACCGCTGTGGTGACCTGACCATCCCTGTGATTGTTGTGTGTTTGTGTGAGCCTCTCTGACCCAACGAAGCAGATGAAACAGCTTTTAAATCTATCCGCTCATCAAACACGTGACATCTACAGCATCCTCGCGTAATGGAATTTTGTGCTCATAGTAAATTAGGAAAGGGATTGTTAAAGAGAGGTCATTAACGAACACGCGCGCGTGTGTTTTGGTTGTATGGTCAAGGCCTTAGACAATCTGACAGTCAGGGTGTATATTCACAGTCTCAACTGTGGAGTAGAAGTGCTGATACAAGTCCGTTTTCCCCCTCGGACCCCAATGAATCAGATTACATGGACAGTCCAGAACCGCTCTGCAGGCTCGCGAGCACAGACTTAGCATGTCTGCAGCCCGCTTTCAGAAGCAACGACAGAAACCCATCCTTTCGTTGGGTTTTTACAGGCGACGGAATGAAGCGCTTCCTTGGTGTTACAGAATTCCCCCCCACGTCAGTGTACGGAAGGTGGATTTCCTGCTGAGCGTGTCCTAAGAGCACGCCTGATACTCCAGCAGGAGAGTCTGTGTGGCGTGCGATAAATGTGCCTGACGTGTGCACGGAGACGTGTGATGCTCGCTGTGGAGTCTGCAGAGCAGCACACCCTGGGATTCATCATGTGGAATATTGTTGCAATATTTGGCACAAATCTCAAAATAGGATAAAGGGACGAGACGGAGAGACAGTGTTCGTCAGTGATTTTACAATAATGATAATAATGGTCCTGTTTTCGTCTCGGCTGCAGTTGCGGTGAGTCGATAGAGTAGCGGGAAGGTATTCACGTCGACGCCTGAAATGAATCAGATGACAACATCATCAAGAGTAGTAAATAACAATTTTGATTGAGAGTGAGTTCGTGTTGCATTTTCCAACCAGGGCCTTCTGCTAAAATGGATTGATTCTCTGCAGAGGGAGATTCCTTAACAATATACATGAGTCTCAACCTGAACCAACTGAATCAATTCAATATCAGTCTAATGAAATGCAGATAGTTAATTCACATAAGAATCATTTTTTTCTTTGGGCATACAATAGAAACATGATTAAGCTACTAAGCTCCTTAATTGTTTATTTTCAGACATTGACTTCTTTCCCAGATGAAATCGAGCGCCATGCCTGAAAGTTCGCTAATTAGCATGTTCCGGTTGCATCACACTAGGTTGTTTTTCCTCCTTCATTGCATTCTCATTTGCCTAATGTGATGATCTCCCATTTGTGTTTTGTGGGCAGCTAATTGAATCTCTTTTGATGTGTTTATATTTTTAGGGGGAGAGACCTGCAGTTTGCTTCGTTGTGGGAGCTAAACTCTAATTGCTAAATGGGAGCCGGTTACCATCAGCTGTTAATTTATTTGGAAAGAGCACAGACAAACAGCAGCAAAATGTGCTAACTGGAAACAAAAATGGGGTCTGGATCTTCAGTAAATAACACTAAACACAGAACGCTGAATAATGTGTCGGGACTGGAACAAGGTTGACAGTATTTTAGACGGGAAGTACTTCATTTGAAAACACAGGGAAAGCTGGAGGAGGATTGCAGAGTGATGCACTAGGGAATAAGACAAGGTTGTCACCCCTAGTAAAGACTCGAGGTAGCAAGGCTGTGTGGCAGGGGTTCAGGTGGACTCCTGTCGGCAGCTCTGCAGTTCAACTGTAATATAATGAGGAATTGTGATCAAATACAACTTATAGAGAAGAGATGTCTCTGTTCCAATGGCACCATATTTCCTAGCTCAGGGGTGAAACCCTGGCATTGAAGGGACAAAACACTTGGGGTGTTTGTTTTTACCTGCTTGTTAACTGCACTAACCTGGTGTCCCATATAAGAGGGGGAGGATAAAACCCAGAAGTGTCTCAGTCCTGTAAGATCAGAGTTTAATTGCCCTGTAGTATATTTGTAATTTTTAGGGGGGGTTAAAAGCATTTTTACAGGTTTTATTCATTGAAATTATTCTATGATTACCCTACTGAATTTTTACAGCACACTGTATTAAAATGATGTTTAAAATTTTTTAGCTGCATTCAGTAGCCTGCGTATAGCCTGTAAATGAGACTGGCTGCGTCATGATGAGGTTTCTTTCTCTTTCTACTAGACATGGTTTGTTTTTCCACTACACGTGGTTTCACTTTCTACTAGACATGGTTTGTTTTTCTACTGGACGTGGTTTCTCTTTCTACTTGACATGGTTTGTTTTTCCACTACACGTGGTTTCACTTTCTACTAAACATGGTTTGTCTTTCTACTGGATGTGATTTCTCTATCTACTGGACATGGTTTCTCTTTCTAATGGACATGATTTCTCCTACTGGACATGATTTATCCTAGTGTACATGGCTTCTCCTACTGGACATGGCTTCTCCTACTGGACATGATTTCTCCTACTGGACATGGTTTCTCCTACTGGACATGGCTTCTCCTGCTGGACATGGCTTCTCCTACTGGACATGATATCTCCTGCTGGACATGATTTCTCCTACTGGACATGATTTCTCCTACTGGACATGGCTTCTCCTACTGGACATGGCTTCTCCTGCTGGACATGATTTCTCCTGCTGGACATGATTTCTCCTACTGGACATGATTTCTCCGACTGGACATGGCTTCTCCTACTGGACATGGCTTCTCCTGCTGGACATGGCTTCTCCTACTGGACATGATTTCTCCTGCTGGACATGATTTCTCCTACTGGACATGATTTCTCCTACTGGACATGGTTTCTCCTACTTGACATGGCTTCTCCTGCTGGACATGATTTATCCTACTGGACATAGCTTCTCCTGCTGGACATGATTTCTCCTGCTGGACATGTTTTCTCCTACCGGACTTGGCTTCTCCTACTGGACATGACTTCTCCTGCTGGACATGGTTTCCCCTACTGGACATGGCTGTGCTTTCTAGTAAACGTGGTTTCATTTTGGAAATAGGTCAAACTTCTTGGACTTTGAATACCTCTATTCCATGTAACTTCAAACTTGATCAAGGAAGGATTTTGTGTGTATTAGGAAGCAGAGGCTCACTGATTAGCAGAGGATGAAGTGATTTCTGTTACCAGTAGCATGTTAACTTTGGTTTCATGCGGTACGCCTACATCGTCATTTTACAGTAGTCCTGTTATTAAGAGGGGGATAACAGAGGGTCAAGTGGTGCATTTTTTTATACTGATATCTTTAGCCCCCCTCCCCAATGAAAAAACAAAACAAAACAACTCTTCCTAACCCATAGAGAGTGACAGGTTTTGAGGAAGAGAGCTGATGTATGTATTTTAAACTAGCCTCAGTGGATGATGGCTGATCACATGTTCTCAGCCTGATCTGGTCTGTATGTTGTCAGCCTGATCTGGTCTGTATGTTGTCAGCCTGATCTGGTCTGTATGTTGTCAGCCTGATCTGGTCTGTATGTTGTCTGCCTGATCTGGTCTGTATGTTGTCAGCCTGATCTGGTCTGTATGTTGTCAGCCTGATCCGATCTGTGTCTGCCACTTGACCTCCACGTGCGCTTTCTCGCTTCTTTTTCTCTCCATCACAGAGGCACTTAACACAGGGGGACCTCCCAGTTCCACCCAGCAGGCAGACATCACATGGGGGCAAGTCTGAGGTTGCTGCTTGGACGGAGGAAAGTCTGTCTCTCTGTGAATGATTGGAAGAAATCGAAAGCTCAGCTCTTCTATTCAGTTCCTAATTTCACTCCCTCACCTCACTCACCTTGTTCTTTATTAGTCAAAAAGGGCTTCCCACTACTGATCCAAGAGACATCTGCACCAATGTTTATTCCATGTTGAAATTTTTGTGCTGCCCCAACACACACCCTGCAACTCTCTTGTACTTTTCGGTGGTTTATCATCTTTGCTTTGTTTTCACGCTTCCTTCGTTGCATTAATACATTTATAAATGACTGTGAAACCACAGACGCCCCCACATACTCCCCCTATACACCCCGAAAATGGGAAATACAGGCAATCATCTCTAGAGCACCCCCTCATATAACACCCATCCCACCCCCCCATGCTTTCTGCTGTTCTTTTTAAGCGTGTTGACAGGCGAGGGAACGAGGTTTGTGTCATTAGCATTGACATTAGCAGATGCCACCGCAAGCCTCAGAACTACAAAGACTTGGGGGTTCAAAGCCGCCGTGCCTGGATAAACAGATCCCCTGGAAAAGAGAGAAAGAGAGAGAGAGGGTGGCATAGGAAAAGAGAAAGAGGGAGGAGGGAAAAAAAGAACTGGTAGATATTGGGAATGGCTGCCTCGTGTTCTGAAGATACAGTAGCCTACATACACACTATCTCCAAACGCTGCGCATCATGCCCCCCCAGTTCCTCTCCATCCCCTGTTTATTCATTTAGATAAAAACCCCTGCTGTTCCCCATTCCTTCAGGGAGATTTGGGCTATGGAATTCTATTACCATTTCACAACCGGTCCTGTTATTTAATCCGTGCAAAATCCATTCAAGTGAACAATGGGACTAGGGAGATCAGACGCGAGTATTTACGGTTTAGTGGTGCGAATGCGCACGCGAACGCGTGTGAGAAGTTTGTCGCTGTTATTGCTCCGTTTAAGTCCCCTGTGGACTGATCTACGCGCAGATTCTCTTGTTAGTTGTACCCTTTCTAGCAATGATTTGGCGCGGAGCAGCTATTTTATGGCCGGTTTTGCTTTGCGATTGTTTTAACTACTTGATTTGAATGGGGCGGTAAGCCACTCTGGACAAGAGCATCTGCTTAGTGACTAAATGTGAAATATGATAATGACTTCGCTGGATGAGCAGGGTTCGGACAAGGACACAGTAGTGATTTGTTCTCCTCTCGGATAACATATAACAATCCATACAGCTGATATAACATCCTAGTGGTCTATCTTTCTCTCTGGTTGTCCTTGAATGCCTTTTGACTTTTTGGGACTTATTCAAAGCAAATGATATTCAAGAGTATTTCCAGCTATGCATATGACATGTGAACTCGCACTTATCCAATGATTCGGTACTCTTATGATCTCAAAGTCTATTTGTAGTGCAGAGCCTGATGAAAAGGCTTCCTCTGGAAGAGAAGTTACAGTTAAATCGCTGCTAATCTTACATTCGACACAAAATTCCTGGATGGCAAACTGAGGCAAATGCAGAGTTAGAATTGGGCCTGGGACGGAGTGGAGGGTGAGGCATAGAAAGAGGCTGACATTGGGGCTGAGGCAGAGCTAGGCAGAAATAGAGGTTAAGGCTGTGGCTGAGGCAGAGAAAGATGCTATGGTCAAGGCATAGAAAAGGATGATGTTGAGGATGATGCAGAGGAAAAAGCTGATGTGAGGGATTAGGCACATTAAAATGTTGTGGTTGAGGCAGAGCAAAGAATGAGACAGGGTTTGAGGAAGGTAGGGGTTGACAATGAGAAAGAGGCTGAGGTTGCGGATGAGGAAGTAAAAGGCAGAGGTTGGGCATAGAAAGAGGCTGAGATTTTGGATGAGGCAAAAAAAGAGGTTGAGGCAGCCATTGAGGCAGAGAAAAGGATAAGGTTTGGGGTGATGCAAAGAGAGACTGACACTTGGGATACAATAGAGAGAGATGTTGAGGCAGAGAAAAGGATGAAGTGGGGCTGAGGAAGACAAAGAGCCTGTGGCTGAGGCAGAGAAAATCATGAGGATGGAGATGAGGGTCCTCCCCAACCTCCCCCTCTTTTAATTTGCCCGTATTTCTCTCTCTATCCCTCCCACTTTCACTGACATTCTTTCCCTTTCTCCCATATTATTTCTGTCCTGGCTGACTGTAAATGAAAAGCGGGCGGCTATGTACCTCATTGTGTCCGGGGTAATTTGTTGTAATTGGACCTATTTGGTGGAAGTTAACAAGGGCTGACATGGGCAGATGAAAAGGCTGGGCGGAGTGGATTGACGGAGAGACAGCAAGCAGGTCCACGCCGCTGACACAGCTGGTGACCAGAATCCAGGTCCAGGGACATCATCGGAGGCTCCAGGGCATCTCTCACCAGGGGGTTGACAGGCCTGACCCTGCCCAGAGCTGGGCTGACTCACGGGTTAGAAGGGCTGTGATGGGCTGGGGGTCTGGAGCAGCAAGATGGGGTTAACAGAAGCCCTAGGCCAAAGTCTTTGTGAAGGAACAGCTTCTGGAGGGGAGGTGACAGAAATCCCTGGAAAACCTTTTTTTTTAAATCCCCTTTTAACCCACAACATGGACATATTGCTGTGTTCTTATGCGGGGCAGTTAGACACATCTGTCTGTGTCTGAAATGGCCCCCATAATCTCAATACAGTGCACTAATTTGACCAGGGGCCATTAGGTGTAAAGTGTCATTTGAAAGACACTTATCCGTCTGTGCTCCAGGTCCTCCGGTTAATCCATTCTCTTATGACGCTCTGTATGATGCCCAGGTTAATTCCTTCTCTTATGACGCCTTGTATGACGCCCAGGTTAATCCATTCTCATACTCCCGTATGACGCCGTGCCCAGGCCCGGGAGAGCCAGCCCGGCTGGCCTAATGGTCTGCAACCATGTACACAGTTTATCTTCAGTTTGGAGAGATAATGAGAGGGGAGGGGAGTAGCTCCACCCAGCCGGACCTGCTGGCCCTGTCAGGCTGAGGGAATCCATTAGCAGGCAAATAGTCCACCGTTACGTTTGCAAATGAGGGACGCGCACCTCTGCCCGCCGAGCGCCGCTTCTCTATCAGACGACGTCCTCAGGATTGTGGTCAGCGATGTTCACAGCCCAGCGAACAGCTGTTCAATTCCGCGTTCATTTACATCCCGTCCCTGGAGATGCAGCCGCTGCGAAACGTATTTCTGATGCAGCACAGAGAGCAGCAGGGCGAAACACAGGAGGTCGCGTCTCTCGTTTGGCTTGCGCTGCTCACACCTCCACGACAGCCGCACAAAAACAGCGCTCGTCCCCTATGTACTGCACTTCTTTGCTCCAGGTGTTAATGCGATATATATAGGGAGCGGGGTGCTGTTTGTGAAGCATTTGATATCCTGATCATTTTCTCGACGGCTCAATTAAAGCAGAGCCCCCATGATGGGAGTGTTGGTGTTGTGGTTTCATTAGGTTGTTAAAGTCTTTATACTGTCATGTGTGATTTTTATTTCCGCTCCCAACCGGAGAGCTGGAGCACCGTGACTGCCTGCCCTTCTTGGGGGGCAGAGAGCTGCTGTGGACGGAGGGATGGAGAGATGGAGGGGTGGAAAGGTGGAGAGACAGAGGGATGCAGGGAAGGAGAGATGGAGGGATGGAGGGATGTACTTAGAGCACTATTCATCACTGTCAGTGGCGTGTCCCAGTCCACTGAGGAGGAACGCTTACGCCCCTCTTCTCTCCACCCCTCCGTTCTTTTCTCCCCCACTCCTCCTCTGCCTCCTGGGTACCAGGGCTCATAGGTAAGACCCTGTGACCACGCCTCCATTCCCCCGTGCGGCATTGGGATTCGTCAGGCCGAATGCGGCCGAGTCTTTCCACTCATCGACTCACCCGCCCCCCATCCTCCCTCCTCAAACCCCCGCCGCACAACCCCAAGCGGGCGTCCGGGATGGGAGCCACGGACGCCCCGTTGTCGCGAAGCTCGCAGGTGTTTCGGGTCACGGTGTCCTCCGCAGCCCACCACCAGAGCTGAACTTACACCGTAATAGCCCTTTATTTCAAAGGGAATGACACCTGCAGGCGTCTAACAGCAAGTGCATATCGACACCGGGTCATTTACCGTTGTGCTTGTCGACCGGCTGACGGATCTGGTGTTGCCGTGCCTGGGAATGGTGACATATGATGATGGCGATGACTCCGCTTCTGTCTCCTCAGTGAGTGCCGGATTTATCTGGGACGCCTTCTGACTACCAGGAGCTACTCCAACGGCTGCGCGGACTCATTTAAAACCTACCATTGTTTTCAAGGCGCCTGAAATCCGCCGGCGCTAATTAGCAACCATTACTTAAACCGCCAACTGTTCATTAAGCTATATAGTAGACTGCGTCTTTAAGTCGACCGTCGTATATTGACACGGCGCGAAGCGTCGGGAACCTAATGATGAGCCTGTAGTCACTCGATTAGGGCTGAGATAAGCCCGTGACCTTGAGTGAGACAACGAAGCACCGCCCCCCCCCACCCCAATCGCTATGCATTTACTGTAATGTCTCTCTCTCCCTCTCTCTCTTCCCCGCTCTCACCGTCTCTCTCTACGCCCCCCCCCCAATGTCTCTGATGTTGTGAGTCTCCCCGTGGGTGTGCATGTCGACAACCACAAATTGCATCCTGATACCCGTCCGGGCCGTCAACATGTTGCCTTTGAGGTTGGTGTCCCCAATGGAACGTTAATGGAAGTAGAACCATGGTAATTAGGGGGGGGAGCGTAATGCTGCACTTAGACAGCCACTGGGGGTAACAGAAGAAGGAGGGATGGGAGCGCGTGAAAAAAACACTGCGTTTTTCTCTGCTTCTGTGCGTGCGGGTCTGTGTGTGTGTGTGATTGGTACATGCATGGTTCAGCTGCTGAAAGAGAAGGACCAGGATTAAGAGAGCTGATTTAAAAGGATTAGGGGGTCCCCTTCTGCAGATGGCATGTAGCCGACAGAACCCCCCCCCCCCCCCCCGCCATCCACACAAGCACACACACACACGCGTGCGCGCACAAACAGACAAGCAAACCCTCTTCACCCCGTAATCCTTTTCAAGTGCGCCATGGAATTGTGTTTCTCATAATGTGCTGGATTCAATCGATGAAACCCAATACACTTGACAGATACGGAGGGGAAGTGAGCACGTATAGAAAAAACAATGGAGGAAAATGGTGTTTAGCCACAGCTGGATTAGGAAAGGAACAAGTGCTCCACAATTACAGCTCCACCGGTGCTCATGCTAGACATGATGGGCTGTAGCGTATTCACCAGTGCAGGGTCAAGCTGAGGAGACTGCATTTCTCTCATTCTTGCGTGCTTTTCCCCCCGTCCATCGCGGCGACGTGGACCTTATATCCTGGGTGCGTCCAAAACGGCACCCTATTCCCTTAATGGCTCCGTAAATTCAAATGAATTAAAGGGCCTTGTGTCTCCGATTGTATTCCTTCCTCATGCTAAGCAGAGAGGGAGAGGATCCGAGCTAATGTCCCTCATCCATCACGGGGTTATTAAACGGCAATCGCCGCTTGCGAGAGGAGACTCGACGTGATTGCAGCCACTTACACAACAAAGGGAAATACACTGCCGTCGAATATAATGGGTCGGACCTGTGTTGCCGGGGTATCAACCCCAACGCTGCACAAGATACACATTAGCGCTTGGAATGGGGCTGGGCGGAGAGCGAGTTCGTTCTGACAGAGCGGCTCTCTGACGCTCAGACGGCGTCGCGACCTGCCTGTCCCGCCGTCCTACAAAAGGAGAGAACGCGTGACATGGAAAAGGCCCTGCGGTCGGAGGATAATGAATTAGCCTGACTGCTGTCAGTTGGTTATGCCGTGCCCTCCAGGTTCCAGCTACCGACAGACAGAGACTACGGAGGGTTGGAACTGTAACCCCCCTCCCCCTGCCCCAAACCGCCGGGGATCTTGGGTAGGAATCTTCATCATTGTGGCCACAGGGACCGGGGATAACGGCGACGGCGACAGTGGTGTAATTATTTTTCGCTGGGCCCCGATGGGACGGCGATGGAAGGGCACAAGTAATTAACGTGTGCCTGCTCGAGCTTGTAACTTCCTGGGCAGGGCTTCCTCCTGAGGGGTGAAGATTGAGTGGGGCTCACAGGGTCTCCGGAGAGGACAAACCCCCCGAAAAACATATCCAATCTGCTGGCTTTAGATAAATACGTAAGGGCCCAAATATCAGCACAGTCAATCGCTGTCTAACAACCTGCACACACACACACACACACACACACACACTCAGATTTCCCTAACTCATCTAACAATAACCCTAATCACACTGTCTATTTCCTGTTTGTCTCTCAGGCACATCAACTGCTCTATCATCCTCTGTCCATCATTATTTCACCAACATGTTCATATGTATGGCTGTGATGTGTGCTTGTTATGTGCCACCTGAGAGCATTTTGTAGGTTGTAAAAACATGCTGTTGGAGCTATCACACAGCCTATGTTTTGCTGCTGGAGTATACAGGGCATGTCCTCTCTTAACAGCCCCTGGAACATCTGGTGGGCAGAGTCAGTTTATTCAGGCCTGGTTTTCTCACTGGAATCAAAATAATTTGGTCTCATCGTAGTGTAATATGGTGGATTACTTCTTTTTCTCACAAATTTAATACTATTTGTAAATTTTATCTTAAATGCGTTAGATAAAAGGTAGTCCATATGGTTATTGTCTCTGGTAACATGAATATCAGCAGGAATTATTGTCTCTGGTAAAGTTTATCCATTCAAGTTATTTAACATCTCTTTGCATCTTTTTCAATTAATCTCTATCCATTTAGCTAAAGGTGATTATATCACCATTGGCGCCAATAAGCTTTAGAGCCCCCATACAGTCTTTTTAATTTCATTTTTGAATCTTCATTGTATATCTAATAAATCATTATGTTTATTTAATGAAAACGTCTCTGAATGGCTGATAAGATACAGTCTGTCCTTCACCTCTCAACAGTCCTAGGTCTATTACTGTGTTGGGGAAGCTACTTTAAAAACATAGTTCATCAACCAATCAATGACTTCACACTGGTCATTGTTTACTTCAGTTCACTTCAGTGCATATTATAATGTAGTTCAGTACATCCAAATTAATAAAACAAAATGTCCACATATAGAAATTGCGTCACATACCACAAAGTAAGAGGTTTATGTCATCCTGTCCCTAAGCAAAACAATGAATTGAAATGCAAATTGTTTTCTTTTTGAACACCTCTTACGCAAATATGTAATTTTCCTAATTTTCATAATGTCTGTGTAATTTCATCCCCATGGTGTGGAAATGCTATATAAAAAACTATAAAATAATGACAACATCACCATAAATACCATGCCTTGGTGTAACTTTTCAGTAAGTCCTCTAAGGGAAGCCAGTAAGTACAGCAAAATGTCTCTGCATGCTCGTGAGGGATTCTTTTCGTACTGAGCTCTTAAAGAGATTGCAGAATGGACATTTGGAGAGAAAAAATATATTATGCAAAGGAATAATTTCCATGTGACCAATGGGACTGGGAATTGTGTCAGAAAGCTCAAGTTCTGTCGTTGCCGTGACACATTTACTAGAAGACCGTCTACGGTCTATGTTCCCGTGACACAAAACACAGTGCTTGGAAAAACATCCCCAGGAAAAACTAAATAATAAATCAGTGCCTGTTTGATGGATTTATTTAGCTGGTGCTGAGAAGCTCGGTCTGCTTGTCTGTTTAAGTGCTGTCCACATGGGGCCCTGACTGTTCTGCTGTGAGCTAGCTTACACATTATACACCCAATACTAATGTACCTCAGATTAGGAACCTATGAGTAGAAGGTGTTAAATACTGTAAATGCATAATGTATATCTAAATACAGTTATACATATACAGTAGCTGAATACAGCATTTACTATTATTATTATGAAAATAAAATGGAATAGTGAAGGTTAGTTGTATGAGAGAGGAAGAAATGACTAAGCAGGTTACAACTTCTTCTTCTTCCTAAGATAGAATTGTTTTCAAAAATAATTATTTGAATGCATACAAAAATGCATAAATCGTACATTTAGGATCGTCACTGACAGGACAAGTCAGTTCGTTATACCGATAGCTTTGTGTCTACAAGCTGTGTGGAATACTGCCTGGAGACAATCACAGGGACAACAGCAGAGTGTTAGCCACCTTCAGGATACATCCTGACTCCACTACTGCTGACTAGCCTGCCATGCTACACTTCAAACTGTAATCCTTAGATGAGATGAATAACACACAGATCTAGTCGTAGTATTGTCTGGCCTAAAAGTGTTATATTCACAAACCATTGGACTGCTTAATAAATCATAAGGTCCGAAGACTATAACGCTCAGAAAGAATCAGGGTTTTGTAAGGCTGGTAAGGGCGATATAAGGTAAATGGCACACTGCATCCACAAAAGGGCACATTACAGGCAATCCTATAGAGACGAATTACAAAATAATACATTGTAATGGTTGGCAACAGGGAATGTCTCAGCAATAATTAACTGGATACATAATTTTGTTTTGGTATTCAACTGTCTCTGGCTCTATGGGAGCACGTACATGTCTATTTAATGTTTTCTTATGTCAAAGTACGTTGGTGGAGTATGTACGTTTGGAAAACCCACTCATCGCCTTGAGGTCATTGATAATCCGTAAGATGTTTCTACAACTTGATTGGAGTCCACCTGTAGTAAATTCAAGTGATTGGACATGATTTGGAAGGGCACACAGCTGTCTATACAGCTCGGGAAAAAATTAAGGGACCACTCCAAGTATGCCTTAAATCAGCATCTCTACATGTTTGGCAGCCATTCCATTCCAGTGTCTGTTCAATTCCAGAACAGACACACCTCATTTTACTTAATGAGGTACTGATTAGGTGATTACCTGAGCCAAATCTAATTTAACAAGGAAAAGCATAAAAACCACTGCTGTGGTCATCACTATCCTCTTGCAATAGGACCAGCTGGATGGAATAACAGTGTAAGTGGTACCTCAAAGGTAATTTGAATACAAAAATAACTATTCAGAAAGACAAAAGAGTCGAAAAGAAAAGCTTTGAGTGAGGAGCATTTTTGTAGCAGTGTCAGGTTGCTTCCATTTTGAACATTTCAAAGACAGCGGTTCATAAGAGCAAGGTCAAGTAACAGACATTGGGGACAACAAAGCTACAGACTGGCAGAGTGCGATAACGACTGTCCATTGACCCAGATGACCGTCAACTCATGAGAAAGTCACTCAACAACAGCAGGATGACATCAAGTGACCTACAAAAAGAATGGATAACAGCAGCCGGGGAAAAGTGCACGGCAAGGACGGTTTGAAACAGCCTCCAAGGAGCGGGGCTGAACTTGTGAAAAGATAGAAAAAAGCCCTTAATCAATGAGAAGCAAAGAAGAGCCAGGCTGAACTTTGCAATAGAACATAAGGATTGGACCATAAAGGAATGGAGTAAGGTAATTTCTGATGTTGGTAAAAGTTTCAGCTTTTACAACAACTGGTCGACTCATGGTTAGACGGAGGCCTGGACATGCCTACATGCCACAGTGTCTTGCACCCACTGTGACAACTGGTGGATGATCGGAGATGACCTGGGGATGTTTCAGCTAGGCAGGAATCGGGCCGATTAGTCTTTGTGAAGGACCCATGAATCAAGCTAAGTACAAGGTTAATCTGGAAGAACATCTGCTTCCTTCTACTCTGACAATGCTCCTCAACTCAGAGAATTGTTTTTTTCCTGCCGGACAATGCTCCATGCCACACAGCAAGGTCAATCAAGGTGTGGATGGAGGACCACCAGATCAAGACCCTGTCATGGCCGGCCCAATCGCCAGACATCAATCCCATTGAAAACCTCTGGAATTTGATCAAGAGGAAGATGAATCTTCACAAGCCATCAAACCTAAGCCGAGCTCCTTGAAATTTTGTGCCAGGAGTGGCATAATGTCACCCAACAGCAATGTGACAGAACGGTGGAGAGAAGGCCAAGATGCATGACAGCTGTAATAAAAAATATGCATTATTCCACTAAATATTGATTTCTTAACTATTTCTAAATTAAATATTTTGTTGTAGAAAATGTGTTTTCTTTGCATTATTTGACAACTGAAAACAATGCATATTTTTTGGGTTGTTTTGACCAGATATTATTTTCTACAAATAAATATTTGGGAGTAATGTGTAAGTAATTTACAGAATAAAGCAAAAATGTTCATTTTACACAAACACTTACCTATGAATAGTAAAACCGGAGAAACTGATAATTTTGCTGTGGTCTTTTAATTTTTTCTAGAGCTGTTCTCACAGTTTACAGTCCATGCCATGCCAGAAGCAAGCAATGAGGCAGAAGGAATTGTCCATAGAGCGCCAAAACAGGTATGTGTCAAGACACAGAAGGGTACCAATAATTGTCGGTAGTGTTTGAAGTATCCAATAACACAGTGGTTTCCATCTTCCATTCTTAAATGGAAGATGTTCAGAAACCATCAACACTCTTCCTAAAGCTGACCACCAAGCTAAACTGAACAATCAAAGTGAAGGTTCTTGGTTAGGGAGGTAAAAATGACCTCAATTGTCACTCTGACAGTCTGGGCCGGGCCTATCCTTTTTGGCCCGGAGCACACTAGTGGACTGGGGTCCTCTAGATGTCGGGGGCCTTAAGCAACCGCCTATGTTACTTATGCCTAGGGCTGGCCCTGCTGACAGGACTCAACAGTTCCTGTTTGGAGATAAGAGAACCTTCCAGAAGGTCAACTTTCTCTGGAGCAATCCACCTATCAGGCATTTATGGTGAAGTAATCAGATAGAGCCTGAATTTAAATCTGATTGAACATCTCTTGAAATAAAATGGCTTTGCAGCGATTTTCCCAATCCAACATGACAGAGCTTGAGTATTTGCAGAGAAGAATGGGAGAATTTCTCCAAATACAGGTGTACTAAGCTTGTAGCATCATACCCTAGAAGATCAGTATATTTTGCCAAAGGTGCTTCAACAAATTATTAGTTAAGGGGACAGAATATTTGTGTAAACAGTTCTTTATACATTTGCAAACATATTCTTAGAAGATACTGGGGACATATTTATAGATTGATTTGGAAACTAAGAATAAATGTAATTCGTTTTAGAACAAAGTTGTAAAGTAACATAATGTGGAAAAATCAAAAAGGTCTGAATACTTTCCTAATGCACTGTAATTACACACTATACTATTGAGCCAAGTCTTGATAGCTGATCAGGCGCAGCCAGTTAGGGCGATAGCCAGGACTGGCCCAAGAGCAGGCCAGAAGTAAGGAAATGGTAGCATTAGGAAATTCTGTTGGAACTTAGATCCTGTTGGCACGTTGATTTTGGTTGTGAGAAATTTTGTGAAAAAATGCATGTGCCACTTTGACATCTTCAAATGGAAAAGAAAAGGGTAAGACATTTAAAGCTTCTCTTTAATGATGACCTGTTTTGATTCTGCTTTATGAACAAAAATGTTTCCTGGGGAACTGTGTTTCTGGTCATGAAGGGATGCATTGCATGAAGTGGAATCTGTTTGATGGAGAGGATCTTCTGACACGTTAATCTACGATTCAAAAGCCTTGGCAGTGTAATTGATGTAAACGGTTTGACTGTGTTCCAAGTGTTTCTCAGCTAAATATCAATGTGGAGAAATTGAAGGATGTAAAATGCTGGAAAGTGAAATTCACAAACCCGAATGTCCTAAGTGCCTATTATGGAAGAGGAAGTTGAAAAAGTGAGGATCAGGGCTGTTGCTGAAACTCTTGGTTTGAAGATGGTGGATTTCACTGCATTCATTGGGCAGATTATCAATAATTCAGGACAAACAAATAAATGGGAAATCATTTTAAAAAATGCTAGAAGGTCCGTAGATTTTCAGAATTTGACAGCTGGATTGTTATACAGAATACAAGTCAGATTTTCCCCCTCTTTGTGTCCTGAGCCTGAATAAGGATCTCTATCAACTATTTAATCTTATAGTAAGACAAATATTTCCCGCTTGTTCACTGCTATTTTTGATTCAATTTTAAATTCACAACAGATGGTTACTGACTTCATCATAGAGACATAGAGTGAGAGAAAATAGTTTTTGATCCCTTGCTGATTTTGTACATTTGCCCACTGACAAAGACAAGATAAGTCTTTTAATTTAATGGTAGGTTTATTGGAACTGTGAGAGACAGAATGATAACAAAAAAATCCAGAAAAACGCATGTTAAAAATGTTATACATTGATATGCATTTTAATGAGGGAAATAATTATTTGACCCGTCTAAAAAACATGACTTAGTACTTGGTGGCAAAACCCTTGTTAGCAATCACAGAGGTCTGATGTTTCTTGTAGTTGGCCACCAGGTTAGCACACATCTCAGCTGAGATTTTGTCCCACTTTGTACATCTTCTCCGAGTCATTAAGTTTCCGAGGCTGACGTTTGGCAACTCGAACCTTCAGCTCCCTCCACAGATTTTCTATAGGATTAATGTCTGAAGACTGGCTAGGAAACTCCAGCACCTTAATGTGCTTCTTCTTGAGCCACTTCTTTGTGGCCTTGGCTTTTTGTTTTGGGTCACTGTTATGCTGGAAACGTACAAAATCAGCAGGGGATCAAATACCTTTTTCCCTCATCCGGCATCACACTTCAGTACAGTATGCATATCGAGTACTCGATGTGTGATATCATGACATAAATAAAATAAGCATTGGTATTTCCATTGTGTGATCATCTCATTGTAAATGCAATAGATGATGAGACGTATTATAATTTCTATATATTGTGAAATAAAAAAGGTCACAATATGCTGTTGCTGAGTTCACAGGTCAGGTCTCCCAGGGGTTGGAGTTTTGTAGTGAGGGCATTGAGTTATCCCCACTGTGTGTTCACAAGAGTTCTGAAGTGAAACCAAAAAGGGACAATGATTATTTGTGTGGCGGCCGAAGGAAACATGATTGTGTTTTCCAGAAAAATGTTCGCACTAATTGTGAGGACGAGGTCATTGTTGTGTGATTTAGAAAATACGTATTTGGTTATGTAGTTGTCGTCTTTGGTTATGTAGTTGTCGTCTGCCGGATTAAGATGAAGTTGAATTAGATGCCAATTTAGAAGAGGTGTCCTTTATGTTGAGTGACACACAGTAACTAGATTCTCTATGTGGTTTGAGCATGTACTTGATACCCACAACTGATTTGTTAGATTCAGAGGTTGTCAGTGAATTCCTTTAGCTGACAGGTTATTTCCCAAAGTAGGAGAGGTCGTGTTTACTCAGCAGGCTGACCAAGATGTTGTTTGGGTGTCAGGTGTGGATTTAGCTGGCACGTTTCTCGCTGAGCTACGGGAGGCTGAAGAGCATTTCCAGTCGAGTAAGATTAATGAAGATTGTCTGGAAGACTGTCTCTTGTGGAACTCTGTCTCTTGTGATGAAATTAGGAGCTTCAGGAAGTGAGGGTGCTGGAAAAGCCAGACCCACCGGAATTGGCACTTCCGTTTGTTGATGAGTAGTTGACAGTTCCTGCAGCATCAAGCTTGTGTCTCTCAGCAAGGGAAATTCAGGATAATAGGACTAGCCTTAGCAATCTGGTGACTGTTCAGGGATGGTGGGTAAAGACACTGACGTCCTTGTGGAACACGGATGGTGTTCTTAGTGAGATTTCTGGAGTTGTGATTGACATTCCCTGGTCCCCATGGTGATGGTATCAGATGAAGCTGGGTGCTTCAGTTCATGGGCTTACTGGTGTTGGGTTTTTGTTTGTGAAGAAGCAGAGTGTTCACAGGTTGTCCATTGATTTGATATTTTCAGACACACAAAGGATGTTTGGCTGGACGACATCACCAGTTGAACTGCAGTGAAATTGATTCTTTTTGACTGGTTTTGAGAACAGTTGGATTTGTCAAAAAATTATATATATATATATATATATATATATATATATATATATATATATATATATATATATATATATA